>JXCR01120574.1:7381-42870 GCA_002079205.1 Phalaenopsis hybrid cultivar
TATATATATCTTGTATGTATAGAGATATATATATTGATAGATAGATAGATAGATATATGTATATATTGTATGTATATGTTGAAAGACTTAGTTTATTCTCTTATCACATTGTACCCACTCAAGTAGATGTTTGACTGTCACCTCAAACAATTGTGAAATTAAGATCACGTGTTGTCGTGTCAATAAGAAATGAATTGGCTAGGAGTGAATAAATGTATTTTCATCTTAGACAATATTTGACTTATTTTACATTTTGTTGTACTATCAAGATGTGTATCGATCAAGAATGTGTTAGAATTATGTTTTAAAGGTGATTCTGAAATAGATGTATTTAAGTAAAAAAGGAAAATAATAAGAAGATAAAAAGTTATTTATTGGAAATATAAATAAAAAAAACAATATGCTTACATCATCATATATTATTTTTATTTATTGGTTCAGTACATGATATGATTCATCACATTGTTCAAAATAAAAATTAACATATATGATGCTTTTAATTCTTGAGTACTATGAGTTAGAATTGTACTTAACACATTGAGTTTATGTTGAAAACTCTTTAAGTTGCTATAAGTCGTAAAAAGATTTTAAAAAAAAATGTTTGAAAGAAGAAATAGTGTTTACCATAGACGGAACATCAATAAAGTAAGATATGATAATTTAACATTAATTTTAATTTTAGTATTTTATTGCTCTATTTTTGTTGTTAAATTTAGAGATAATAGTTAAAATTTATTGTCACAATATAACCATCAGTTCCTATCATGGTAATTTCAAGCCCGCGGGACGAATCGCAGAATGCACTAAAATACTAGTACACATAATATACAAGCATATACTTGTTATTCTTAAAATTATTAGAATAAATCATAAGTCTCATAAAGCTAACAACATATTTAATATAATTGCTAGAAAATATTATTAGAAATATTATTATTATTATTTTATTGATTATATACATAACCTTTAAATATGATTAACATGTCAAATTTGCATAGATTTGAATCTAGTTAAACATATTAAAATATTGCTTGTTGGAATGTTCATTTTCCATAGTGCTTATCATAAATGATAGTACTTATTTCATAACAGAAATGATTGTGCTTTGATTTTCACATAAGATATCAAGCATATTTTTTCTTCAATTAAAAATAAAAACTAAACCAGTTTAAAATAGCAGTTAAAAGTAAGGAAAATATATGAGACATGACGCTAGTAATTTGATTCTACTAAAATGCATTGTTGTTTCTATTTCCTGTTGAAAGTGTTCACAGCAGACCAATTTTTTAGGGATTCTTACAGATTTCAACACGTAATTTAACTTAGAAATTTCAGAAGCAATCAGTTCAAAAAGAGTTTGACGTACTCTATAAAAAGAATGAAGAAAACACGAGTAATGTCAAACATACCATAATGATCACAGTGATATGCTAACAGCAGCCCGACATCCAGGATCAGTTTTCCAAGAGCTTTAAAAGCTGCAAAAATATGAAAGCAGGAAAAACTTTCTTCATATTCAGTACTGAAATAAGTTGAAAGGTAACTCTCCTAGAAAACACATTAGTTCATTTAAAGGGGTTTTAACAGCTTTGCTTCTAATAATTTGGCATCTAGATTCTATTTGATTATATACCACATGTGAACCTCCTACATGACGACCATGAGTAACACACTGCCAGGCAGCTCATCCATGTATATCTAGGCATCAACGATTTTAATCATGACAGCATCAAAAAACAATTCATGTGGTTTCCATCTCAATGATTTTTGAGATATTTTGAGCTATGAAATTGCTTATTTCCACAATGAGCAGGATATTCAAAACGAATTCTCACACTGTAATACAAAATGCTTCATTTAGGTATCTCTAGATTGCTATTTTGAGAAAACATACAGTTGTGGTAAGACAACTGAATCATGCTTCATTTGCACAAGTGAAGACAGTATGACATGGTCATAATTTAAGGTGGTTGTTTTGGATCATTTTTCTTTTTTTTTTCCTAGTTTTATATTGTTATGTTTAAGTTTTGATTTGAAATAACACTTGATTAATAAGTTCAAAATAAATCAGCATATATAAAATAATATTCCAATTGTTTTGAATGTTATTAAAATAAGTTAAATTGTTTTTAAAAACAATAATAAAATCATACAAGAAATATACTAAATAAGCATATGTTTAAAAAAAATTTGTTAGTGGCGGGGAGTGGGGAAAGAAAAAATTAGGAAAAGGATGGGAGGGGTCCAGGTAAATGAATAGTGGGGAGAGAAAAATGAATCAAGTGGTCGAGAAACCGAACAGAGGGGAGAGAAGTGAGTTGGGAAATGAAAGAATTACTTCGTTCTATAAATTGAAGAGTAGGGAGACAGGCGAGATCATGAGAGCGAATTACCTAGAGAGTCAAATGGCGGTTAGTGCTTCCCCATGCTTTGATCAATTGAGGCCGGTGTTAGTGGCTGGCGACGAAATCTTTGTCAAGCGGAGGAGGATGTGGCGTCGGTACCGTGCAGATGAACAGGAAGCAGGATGAAGAAGGCTCGTGTGAATCATTGCATCAAGAGTCCTGATGCAGTTTTGCATGAGGGCTCCAATCAGGGTCTATCACATGTATAGACAGACCCACCCAAGTATTAAATTGGGGGTCTGTTTGTACACATGACAGACACTGATTGGAGTCCTGATGCAAAACTACATCAGGACTGACTCCTGATGCAATAATTTTCCATGAGAGAGAGCTCAAGAGAAACCCTGCAGTGATCCAATTCTCGCATAAGGGTTCTTCGCATGGTGTATGGCTAGGTAAGGGCTGTTAAATTGATATTAAAACTTAATAATAATAATAATAATAATAATAATAATAATAATAATAATAATACTAGTAATAGTAATAGTAAGATGTTTATTAGAAAATTTAGCGAAATTTCATAAAGTAAATATTTAAATAATGATAAATTAATATTTTATTAAAATAATAAACTAATTAATTTTTTTATCATGTTTAAGCATTCCATTAAAGAAAAACATTAACGTCAAGAGCAAACGGACTATCTACCAACAAAGTGAATACTCTTATTATCAAATTACAGTATCATTTTAATATATCTTCTAAACTAGTTTTATGGGTTGTTAAATATGCTTGATTAATGCAATTGATTGTTCTATCATTAAACTTTATCGGCCATTTCAATGCAAATGCTTATAATCTTATAAAATGAAATAATTTATGCATTATAGTATTATATATTGAGTGATATGAAATTATGAGTAACATGATTTGCACAAATTGTTTGTATGTGCATGACTTATTATGATAGAATCACCTTTTGATGGTACTAGCGGGAGAATACTAATGTACTCGTGCACGTAAATGAAAAAAATATTGATATTGAAATATCTTTATTAGTACAAACTTTTATACAGTGCTCTTGTAATTGTTGTATAGAAATAAAATGATATTGATATGTTATTGATATAATAAGACTCTTTGAAAATAATCAAATATTTATATTAATTAATTAAAAAGTTTAACTGACATACATATATTACTTCATTCTCACTTGTATTATCGTAGTTTATAGTAAGAGTATTCACTGGATTGTTTAGTTCATTGTTATTTTAAACTAACTTTTCATATTAATTAAGTGATTAAAAGATGAACGATAAAAGAGAAAACACTTATGGAAGATGCAGACAACAGTAATGAGTTAAATTTAAATATACTACTTTAATGCATTTAATTAGTGACTCGTTCATTTTGTTAATAGCTAGTTATAGAAATTGAACATCGAAATTTTATTTCTCACCGTTCGACCATTCGTTGTTACTTACAAGCCTTTGGTTGGGTCATGACAAAAGTAGTATTAGAGACCATTATTTAGGATTAATTAATTGAATCTTGATGAAAGAGCCAATAGGATAATTAAAAAAAAGTTTAAATAATATTAAAAATTAAAGTTAACTCAAAATTAATATATATATACATTCAGACACAGTGATACACTCAAAATTATAGAAGAAGAGAACTAGATAAAAAATTAAGAAGTATAGCCTACTATAAATGTGAATTTGAATGTCCTAACCCAAATGATGGTGGTGATGACTCAACCGATTCAAGAGTCCAGATCGTAACCTACCGGGAGTGATATAGTCGTCGTGGATAAGTACCTGAAGATATTTCAAGATCTGTATCCCTATTTATTCGATGAAACTGAGAGCTGATATAAGCAAAGAACAGACAAATAAAGATAGAGAAGATACTAGATAGCATGGCTTGTCCGGATGAAAGATGAGTATTGTTGACGACGTTTGTACTGGATGAAGAAGCCGAAAGATGGTGGTGTGGGCAGCGTCAGGAAAACTTAGGGACATACCAAACATGATGGTTGGTTGAGAGGAATTCGTGGAACTATTTAGAGAATAATTTGTACTCGTATCCGCTCGAAAACAGATGCAAGGCAGGTTCATAAGGTTGAGGCAAGAAGAGAATATTGTTATGTAGTACTAAGCAGAATTTATTGTACTATCCAGGTATGCGCCATAGTTGATGGCTACTGCAGAAAAAAAGCGTTACAGATTCCTTTTGGGATTAAAATATTCAATCAAACAGTCTTTATTATCTTTAGGGATCGATGAATACTCAGTATTAGTGGAACAAGCTAGAAGAGTGAAAACCGACTATCAACTTACTCAAAAGCTTAAGAAGATGCACAAGAGGAAGAGCGTTTAAGAAAAAGAATACCATCTAGATCAATCAGAGGTTCAAACGAGAAGTCTAAGAAAGATTTGAGTAGAATTACCAGAGGTACAACTCAAGGTACTAGAGTCGCTTATGACAAAAATGCGAAAGACAATATAAATGTGAATGTTTAATAGGCTCTAACACTTGATATTGGTGTCGTCAGTCCAGACATATAGCAAGATATTATCCATCTCTTGGTTCGAAGAGCACTGAATATCAAAAAATTATGTAGAGCTCTTTCACACAAGACTACAGGTGGGTAGAGAAAGATATAGTCTATAGCTTCAGCTCCGACCTAAGGACAACCAAGAAAACCTGTTCGATCGCGAGTTATTCCCTTATTCATAGTGAACCTAAAGAACCTACTGTTACTGATGGTGATGAGGTATGATAAGTTGGTGTTTTCTTATATATAGAGTATTTTCCTAACATGCTTTCTTATTTCAGTATTGTTATCCAAAGCATAGTGGAGAACCCTGAATTATGGAGGTATACATTGGAGTCTGAAGGACTTCATTTGAGTAGAACTAAAACTGAATATATGGAATGTAATTTAGTAGTACTAGCTCTAGTGACAGAGTTGTAACTATGGGTGATTAAATCATTAAAAGGTGTGAACTTTTTAGATATATCGAGTGTATTGTTCAAAATGATGGTGATATAGGTGGGGATAGTATTAGTAAAATTCAAGTTGGTTGGAATGCATCGGGTCTATTGTTTGATAGAAAAGTATCGCTTAGACTAAAAGGAAAATTTTATAAATAATGATGAGACCTGCTGCTCTATGGCGCAGAATGTTGACCTTTAAAAGAGAAGCATAAAACAAATTTAAGTGTGGCTGAGATGAGAATGCTTAGGTGTTTTAGTGACTATACACTTAGAGACAAATCACGAAATGAATATATCTGTGATAGGGTTGGTGTAGCTCCGGTGGCGGACAAGATTAGAAAGAGTCATCTTAAATGATTTGGTCACAATAAACGTTGACCATCTGCTAATCTGATTAAGAGTGTAGATGTTTTAGATTTGACTTATGATAAGAAAGATAGAGGTAGACCTAAAAATACTTGGGCATGTTATATAAAAAATGATCTTAAATTATTAGAATTAAATGAAAATATAACACTAAAAAAGATAAATTATTTCTTATTTGCACATACATTAAGCATATCGTGTGCATATTTATCAGAAACTAAGTCGTGCTGGCTCCATCCAAATATCCTGGTGACATAGAAGAAATATGGGACTTACAATCCAGATTGATTTTTAGTAAAATTAAATTTTTATGCATATGTAAGATGCATAAATGTAAAAATTAAAATTAAATTGCTAGATATATAAATATCTAAGAATTGAGTGGGGTATGTATGTAAATCTTCCTAACAATAATAACAAAGATTGCAGCCTCCTTTCCCGAGTCCCGACGCTGGTGTGAAAGGTTATAGAGGGATAGGGCGAAGCGTGAGAGATAGGAAGCGAAATGAAGCTTGAAAGAGCGAGAAACAAGTAGGTAGTCAGGAGAGAGACGAACCGCGAGAGAGGAAAAAAATTTGCGTACGTCAAGGGGTATGCATCTCTGCGTACATAATAGTGTACACGAGAGTTATACAGGGATTACAAGAGGGTTATAACCCGTTGTACCTCCCGTGTAACTCCCGTATAATCTCTCGTGTAACCCGCGTTTTTTTTTTATCCATTGAGATTACAAGGTTACAGCAAGGTTACACGGGAGTTACACGAGAGATTATACGAGAGTTACACGGGAGGTACAACGGGTTATAACGCTTTTGTAATCCCCGTATAACTCCCGTGTACACTATTATGTACGCAGAGATGCGTACCCCTTGACGTACGCAAATTTTTTTCCGCGAGAGAGAGGGAAAGATCGTGAGAGGCGGAGGGAGCCGAGACAAATTAAGGAAGATCATGTTGTTTGACAATTTGTTCGAGACCGAGCCAGCTTAAGAGTTCGGGTTTTTTTTTTTCCTCTCTCTTAATTTAAGAATAAAAATTTAGAAGTTATGCACAAATATATTACAAATTATTTCAAAGCTTTGGATGACAAAGCATAAGGTTTAGCAAAAAAATGTACAAATTGCAAAATTAGGGATGACTGGCAGGTTCAATCAAGGACTTCTAAGTCCTAAGATTTACAGATATGTAAATTGATACATTAAAATCAATAGATTATTATTAAATTTAATTTAGGTAAAACTATATGCTTTTATGTTACAAGATTTAATTAAAGAGTTAATGAACTTTATAATTTCAATAGATTTTAGAAGATTTATGAATATTTCAAGATAATTATTTAATAAGTATAGTTTATATACTTGAATACTGTTAAATAATGGATCATATTAAAGGGAATCTAAATTTTATGTTGTGTTTGATATAAATTTGAAAAGTTAAATGCTTAATGAGTAAACATTAAATTAGATATTAAGTTAGGGAATTTGAAGATTTATTATAGTTTATATACATAAAGAAAGGTACAAAAAATTTACTAACCATAAGTTATATTATTTAAGGAAGGTAGCCTAGTATAAAATAATAAATTGTCATAAAAAATGATATACAATTAAATTAACATAACAAAAAATGCATATAATTAAGCATAAATTTTAGAAATCAATCAATATAAATGTTTTATAAATAATTATGTATTTTATTATAACTATTAAAATAAAAGAGGCATGGATAAATAATTAAGTGACAACATAAATCTATAGATATTAAGGTGGCTGAGTATAATCTTACAATAATTTATAATACTTATCCAATTTGATGTACTAGCTGGCATAATCCCGTTATACACACAAATTAGATAACATTTATGATACTTATTGTAATTGGCAAATGATTAAAAAAATGTTCCCTTGTACTAACCCAAATGTCTTCATATTATTATTTTGTATAAAATGCGTTTTATTATAATCATATATATTGACAGCTTTAAAAATATATATGACTAGATGAATAAAAATAATATACAAACAAAATACTTGTGCATAATAACTATTGAAGTTCACCACCTTATAATAGTTGGGGACACTTGATCCCACACAAAATTATTACATGTTCTCAAGTTGAAAAAGGATATGAACAAGAATGTGCCTGAGTATGAATTTTAAGATTCCTCCTGTGATGGATTTATTTTATTGAAAAATAAGATTTATTGTTGTATTATAAGCTTTTTTATAAATATCATATTTTTAAATGATAATGAATAATTTAGAAAAATTAAATGTTTTAAACTCCCGTTAAAATGAGCTGTTAGTGCTCACTTATGATGACTTGCACATGTACTCTTTCTATTTTGTAATACTACCATGGTATAGGATTATAATTAACCACTGGCTCTAATAATAGCTATTTATTTTCAAGAAAAACTCCTTTTGTTTAGATGGTTAAAAAAACAGAAGCAATTTATGATAGTTATGAAAAAACTATTTATTGAAGAGTATCTTATTTTAGTTGTTTTGATTTTAAATGTATAAGACTAAATAAAACTATTTTTTCAATTAGAATGAACAAAATTTTATAGTTTAGTGGCTCTTTAAGGCTTTGGAAAATATGATTATTGGACTATTTATAATAGAAAGAGAATAAAATTAAATTATTATTACATTGTTTGTTCTTATCTTGATATTATAAGGGTTTGGTCAGGTCGTGAATAAAGTGGTAGTAGAGCCGAGTTAGCCTAAGAAATAATATATAGTCATGATAAAAGAGTCATCAAGGCAATTAATGAATTATTATAAAAAATTAGAAGACTTGATGGATATATAAAATGTAATGAGTGTTACTTAATTTATAATGCTAATATTCCAAGCCTATGGACTTTGATTAGACTAATATTAAGGAGAATTCCACAAAAGTTAGAATAAGGAAATCACCCACTGTAGAAGTATGAGAATCTCTTAACCCACATTAGCCATTTTCTAGCTTCAATTTGCCCCTTGGTGTCAGGTACGATTGGTGATCCCATATCAATGAAATATTTTCAAATGCCCACTTCTACTCAAATGGGATTGGGAATTCTAAATCAGCTATCATTGATGTCATTATTAGTTGTTTGTGAGAAAAGTTTTACGGAAAAATTTGATTGTACTATCACTATTTGAATTTGATGCAATTTTAAGAATGGATTAGCTATCTTTCCACTTAATAAATGTCATTTTCCCTAGACATGTAGAATTTAAATTCTTTGAGATCTTGGTTTGTTATCATTGATAATAACCACTTTGATAGCTTCTAAATTTTTAAACCATAGATATCAAAGTTTTGTTACTCAAATAAAATATGCAACAAAAATGTGAAAGAGTTGAAGGATATACTAGTAGTGGAAAAATACTCAAAAAGTCTTCTTAGATGATTTGCTTGAATTATTACTAATAGAAGAGATAGATTTTACTATTAATTTATTACCAAGCACAAAACCCCTGGATAGAGCACCACATTTGATGACAAATAAGGAATTGCAAAAGTTAAAGAGTCGGTTGTATAAATTTTTGGAAAAGGCTCTAAAATACCTAATTCATAGCCATGGTGAGCTCTAATAGTTTGTAAGGAAAAATAATAGAAGTTTTAGAATTTTTATTGATATAATAATTGAATAAGCTCACCACAAAAAAAAAAAAAACATCACAAGGATTGAAAATCTTTTCTATCATCTTGAAGAAGCTTCAATTTTCTCTGAGGTTGACCAACAATTAAGATAACACCAATTATGTATTAAAGTAAAAGATATAGCTATAACAATAATTAAAATGAGATATGCTTACTATGAATTTGTATTAATAATGCATTGTACTAGCAAACTAAAATTTAAATTAGTCTAGACATTTTAGGTTAAACGTAAAAAGTCGGATTTGATGGTTCTTGAACAAACTATACCTTACTGAAATATTATACTACAAGAATCCATCTTTTGATCACAGAGTAGAAACAAATAAGTTGCACTAAATATATTAAATTAAGTATTCCACGACATGAAAAGAAAAGTCAAAACTAACATTGACTGTTAAAAAACCTTAACACGATCTTTTTCGTGATACTAAGTATAAAGTTCATAATTGAAGTTCTTGCAGATGCAATTAGGTGAAAAATTTGTTAACATAATTCACAATTCATAGATTATGCCTTTATCATCTGCAATTATAAGAATATATATACACAAGTGATTCTCACAAACCTGATTCAAGATCAGGCAAAGCATGAGTAGGCCATATATTTGGTCGGCAGTAGTGTGGATACCTACAAAAATATACTTCTTATGTAAATGGAAACAGTCATATAATCATAATTTCACAACTACGAACTAAAAAACCTGATGTAAAATAATTAATTACAACGTAAAAAAGCTACAATCAGAACAAGTTCTTAAAAAAAAAAATTTAATGATAAAATAGTCTAATACAATGTTTATTTGCGCAAGTAGTCTCTAAATTTTGGTCTAATATTGATATGTAAGTATGTTTTTAAGCTTGAAGAATGTGCCTATTGAAAATAGAGAATTTATTTGAAAACATGAGACACAAAGTTGCACAGTAAGACGGAAGCATTGACAGCAACCTGAAATAACTATATTTAGGTTCCCGTTACACTTGGAACAACATTTTTTTTGGTAACACTACCAAAATATTTTTCTTTGTTCCTTCTGACCATGTCAACTTTGGTAAACAAATTTTCTTTCTGATCACACATTATTCAAGCTCATTGCCACTTTAGTGTTCCTCTTTTATCCTTTGTATAATACCCAAACATCTCAATCAATAATCCAGTAGCTTGTCTTAGTAGATACTCACCTTAAATTTACTTAGAGATTGCTCGGTTAGTTGAAAAAGGAATGCAGTGTAATTGGAAGGTAGAGTATTTGAAAATATTTGGAGTTATTTGGTTCAATATAAAATAAATACAAGGTCTACATTTTTGTTTGTGATTGGCAATAGGAGGCGATGGCAGAAGCTGCTTGAAATGGCAGCAGCAATGAGTGCAGTATAGAGCGAGCAGGCAGCAGTGCTGCGGGCAGAAAGAGGCAATTTACATTGTATTTGAAAATCACACAAATTTAATAAATTTGAAAAACAACAATTTTGAACTACATGGTGAATTCCAAAGTCACCAAAATTTTGCATTAAATTCCATTTTCATCAAGCCAAATACTAAAATTTTAAAACACCTATTTTTTGTTTACTTTACACCAGAAAGTATATATATATAGCTATATATATAGTTATATTCCTCAGTCCTCACTCATAACTTATACAATTTACCAAATTCTTCCTCGTGCTTCCCTTGGCCTTCAAGTTATGATTTGTAAAATGAACTACTTCCAGAACATTATGCAAAAATGATGTGACTTTCCAGATAAAAGAAAGAAAACCAGCATTATTCAACAATAAGAGATCAGGAGAAGACAGCTGCTCTTTTCATAGGTAACCAAATAAAGCCTTAACTTCTAAAACAATATCAACGGGAAACTTTACTTGAAGCATGCTGGTCCGTTTCACATAGAAGAAAAATGAAATTAAAATAATAGCACGAGCTATGACAAATAAATTTCTTGAGTCGCTTGCAGATTCTACGGTGCACCAAAAATGTATAAAATTAATATTAATAATAAACAACTATCACGTCCTTCAATGTCTGCAGTAGAAGTGTAATACTAAGGACCATTATGGTATCACTGAAATGTCTTCTCAATGATACCATGCCTTAGTACCTTCCATATGAGATAAATATTGAACAGTAAGTGATAATCATTCAGCGACATCAGAAAAAACTAAAAAAATTGTGTAATTGCTTCAGACATGACTATTTAATTTTACAATCAAGGAATAGTGGGTGTAAATGAAGAAATTCCAGGTGCTACTTCACATTTTAAGGCAACAGCTGAACGTGTAAAAAGAAAGGCATGCAACTAAACATACCGCTGTATGAGGGAACTATCAGTCGTGGGCACATCTAAAACAGGATTGGCATAAAAAGATCCTTTATATGTATCTGAATTATGGCACAACAAAAAAGGACTAATAGTATCAGCAACATCAAAGTAAAAATTTGATGATGTAAACCAATGTTATAACACAAAATTTATATAATCATTCAAATAAAATTACAGCGAATAAAAAAATTAATATTAATGTAGAACATGCCCAGAAACGGAACAAATAACAAAGCTGGATTTAAAAAGTCAAAATAAATTGTTTGCATGACAATAATAATGATGAAATTGAATTAATTCCCTTAGTTTTTATCATAGGTTACAATTCGAACTCCCTTTCATTTATCATATAGTTTCCACAGTTGCATGTCATACTTTTTTCATATATGAATATAACAGATGCATATCAGGAAAATTGAAAGGTTTGTAAAATGATGTATATCAATGATGAAACAATCATGTGGATGCAGTGATAAATAAAATTTATGGAAGCTCATAACAGTAACACTTACCAAATTTACCAGATTCAAGTTTCTCCTTTCCATGGCTCCATCCAAAATTATACCTGAGAAACAAATAAAAAACATGATGCTCTACTCTAAGCTTGTCCTGAAAAAACAATCAAGGCATAACTATAGTGTTGCTTTGTTAAGCTAAGCAACCTAAAAGTTATAAGAAGAAGATGCTCAAAGTCATAAATCAAGAGAAGGGAAACAAGTAGGACCTACATACATTTGTTTGATCAAGAATAAACTGAATAAAACGAAAGTAGAACTTCAAGCAATACTGCTGTTGATAGGTTGAGGTTCCATATAAGAGGTTGTAAATGAAAGAAAAGCTTACTTTCTACTGAGGTTTGATAGAGCATTATAGGTCGTTTCATATAGAAACTTATATACAAAAAGCATGATAAGACTACAAAGTAAAAATAAAAAATAAAAAATAAAAAACTTCTAGAAACAAGACCAAACAACATGCACTGTCGAATTGATATCCTCATTTCTTTTCTGTTTCTTTTATCATTACTTCATATTCTTAAATCTGTGATTGTGTCCATATCAGTCAATCCATACCTGCTATCAGGATCTTCAAGCTGATTTCTAACATTATTTGGCAGGCTTGCTATTCTGCAGAAAGCGTATTTTTTTATATTATATATGACTATCACTGCAAGACTTAAAACATCTAAAGAAGATATGAGTTGTATGCCTGGGTGATAGATTTAAGAGAGTTTGGCGTAAATCAGAGAATTCAGGGACCTGCAGTTCAAAATAAAAGGTAATTAAAAACTAGTTATCAAAATCAAATTAACGGCATGAGTTTAAAGAGCACGCAATCAATACGATAAGGATGAAACAAATTCAAATGCAACGTAATTGAATTCCAAACAAATTCAATACGATGGAATATTCGCATTATGAAAAATTTTTAATTTCTTACGAGATTGACAACTGAGAAAATAGCACCCTTGAAAACCCCTAAAAATTCGAAGTANTACGATGGAATATTCGCATTACGACAAATTTTTAATTTCTTACGAGATTGACAACTGAGAAAATAGCACCCTTGAAAACCCCTAAAAATTCGAAGTATAGTCTTCTTGAGTCCGATCATACGGACACTGCAAAAGTATAAAGGACAAAAAACAACTTAGCGAATTCACGACGTACTTCTGATATTGATATGATCCCCAATCCATTTGGTCCAAACCCTTCTTCGATCTTTAATGACAAATCCCGGCACTCGTCCTGCTTCATCGCAGAGCTCGCATGTTTAGAAAGCTAAAAAGTAAATCGCAAATGAATAAATGAGCACGCATGTTGTTCAATTAATAGATGAGAAGACCTTGAGTTCCGAGTACGAGATGGAAACTGTCCTCTCTGTTCGAACGGGGCTTTCGGCCTCCACGGACCTCTTCTGGCATGACACGCTGCGGCAANTATCGCAGAGCTCGCATGTTTAGAAAGCTAAAAAGTAAATCACAAATGAATAAATGAGCACGCATGCCGTTCAATTAATAGATGAGAAGACCTTGAGTTCCGAGTACGAGATTGAAACTGTCCTCTCTGTTCGAACGGGGCTTTCGGCCTCCACGGACCTCTTCTGGCATGACACGCTGCGGCAATTGAGTCGCCCGCCGGCAAGCGGGGAAGACGACGATCGCGCAGACGCGGGGTTGAGGCCCAGGCTTATAGAGAAGGTTTTGTAGGCAAAGACGGCAGTCATCGCTCTCCCTCTGGAATCAAAAATTGAAAGCAGGTTACCTCTTTATTTTGGCGGTTCTTTAGTTGCGTTACGCGAAAGGAAACGAATTTAATTGGCGACAGACAGATGAAGACGCGCGAGAATTGGATCGCTGATAATATTCTAACGTTACGAATTTTATTTGAAAATTGAGTTGCAAAAAATTCATGGCTTTTAATTGAGAGTCTTCGGGGGCTGCTCTAGCTTATTAAAAAGTTTATCTGTAGTAATTGTGCCAACAAACTGATGCACTGATGCTGTTGCTGGGAATTTCAGTATTTATTTATTTTTTGTATTTTACAATAGTTTAGCTTCAGTTGTTTATCATAAATGATATTTTTTATCCGATAGTATCGTTTTGTTTATAACAGAATTTGCAACTTATTAATAAATTGTTGTGCAATATCTACTTCAAAAAGCAGTTGCGGTTAGGTTGTTTGTTTATTAATGGTTGTTTGTTTATTGCTGTTTGAAAATAGTTGCAGCACAGCTGTTTCTGGATAAATGATCATTCTATCCATGTGTAATAATATTGTTTATAACAGAGTTATCATAGTAATACATTTTATACTTTAGACGTAAAAATTACTACATAACACTGAAAAAAATAAGATATACATCTATTAATACTATAATGTTATTTTTAAAATAGTATTTAATAATACGATAATATTATTTTTAAAATAGAGACGACATATCAAGAGTTGGACCATCTTCTAGGAATACTATCAATTTCTGATCACTCTCGGCGATGAATATGATATCTTATCTACTCATGAGAAGAAGTCACACTTCTCTGTAATTATTTGTGGACATCTATAAAACCGTCTCTCATAGCTATGTGTCTAATGTGACGTTAGTAATGAAGTTTAAAGTTCATAATGNAGGAAACGAATTTAATTGGCGACAGATGAAGACGCGCGAGAATTGGATCGCTGATAATATTCTAACGTTACGAATTTTATTTGAAAATTGAGTTGCAAAAATTCATGGCTTTTAATTGAGAGTCTTCTGGGGCTGCTCTAGCTTATTAAAAAGTTTATCCGTAGTAATTGTGCCAACAAACTTATGCACAGAAGCGGTTGCTAGGAAGTTGAGTATTTATTTATTTTTTGTATTTTACAATAGTTTAGCTACATTTATTTATCATAAATGATATTTTTTACCCAATAGTATCGTTTTGTTTATAACAGAATCTGTAACTTATTAATAGGTTGTTGCGCAACATCTACCTCAAAAAGCTGTTGCGGTTAGATTGTTTGTTTATTAATTGTTATTTGTTTATTGATGTTTGAAAACAGTTGCAGCACAACTGTTTTTGGATAAATGATTATTCTATCAATGTGTAATAATATTGTTTGTAACAGAATTGTCATAACAATATATTTTATACTTTATAAGTAAAAATTACTATATAACACTGAAAAAAATAAGATATACATCTATTAATACGATAATGTTATTTTTAAAATAGTATTTACTAATACGATAATATTATTTTTAAAATAGAGACGACATATCACGAGTCAGACCATCTTCTAGGAATGCTATCAATTTCTGATCACTGTCGGCGATGAATATATTATCTTATCTGCTCATCAGAAGAAGTCACGCTTCTCTGTAATTATTTGCGGGCATCTATAGAACCGTCTCCCATAGGTATGTGTCTAACGTGACGTTAGTAAAGAAGTTTAAAGTTCATAGTGACACAACAATCCTCGAGAGGTATCAAAAACCCTCGAGCACATATTTTCTGAATGTTTTAAAAGATTATTCATTAGTCATAATAGAAATATAAACTTTTTTTTAGAAATAATTAATTAAGTTGGCGTGAGGTCTCAAAGAACTTAGTATACCAACCAACGAATCTATCACTATAAGAAAGCTGCAGATCTTGTCAAAAAGGGTTCTTGATTGTCTTTAACTAACGTAATATCAAGCTCGTGTGTGTCACATATGCATATCACCAAAAAATACAATCCAAAAGAAGCTCAGAAATCGTATTGCTAAAAAAAGAGTGGAACTTGGTTGATTTTAATAAGATTTCACACGTGACATCAACTAATACCAACAATTTGGCCATCTAAAATAACTCATAAGGTCTAACGTCTCATCTTGGACATCTCACACCCACCAAAAGAAAAGCAAAAGAAAGGAAACTAGAAAAAAAAACACTTACATATATTGTAAAAAACTTAAATAATTATCATCAGATATATGAGGAACAAAAATAAACATGAACTCTATAAAATAAATAAGTAGAAATTAATAAAATAAGTAATTAATTACAATTTTGTGTAGGGGTGAGGTCTCTGAGAACTTAGTATACCTACCAACAAACTGTCACTACAAGAAGACAATAAGCATTGTAAAAAAAGGGCTCTTGGTTGTTTTTAACTCATATAATATTAAACTCGTGTGTTTCACATATTCATATCACCAATAAAAAGTCATCCATAATAACCTCAAAAACAACAACATCAAAAAGAAGAGAGAAACTTAGTTGTCTTTATTAGGATTTCACATGTGACACAAACCAACAACAACTAATAAGTCATTCAAAAGAACTCATAAGATCAAACATCTCATCATAGACTTCCCAATCCCACCAATAAAAACATGAAAAGTAATGGAAAAAAAACACAATTATAAACAATGTAAAACCCAAACACAAATTGATATCAAATATGCAAGGAGCACAAATAAACATGAATTGTATTAAACAAACAAGAATCGACCCATTCAACATCTAACAATGACATCAGTAATGTGCTCTCTCAATTCAAACATTTCTTCGACACCTTCGTCATCCTAGATGCAACCTTCTTTTAAATCTACTTTTTATTGTGACATAGATTGTCATATGTGTTATTCAAATGCTTCAGGTGGACGTATAAATGATCATTGTCAGCCATGTTGAAGTCTCATCAGTTCGAGAATGATGTCGTCGAGTGTAGTTGTTGAGTCATTGTAGCCACTATAAACTGTGCCTGTTTTGAAAATGGAAAAGTCAACATATCACGTAGTATAAACCATTTTTTTTTTTAGACTTCAAATGTTCTTTCAATTATATCATGTAAGAAGAAGTATCTCTTGTTAAACATTTTTATTCTATCCCGAGCAATATTGTAGGATCTTTAAAAGTCGGGAATGTGATTTTTGATATACAGAAATGACTTTAGATATCACTTTGTAGAGAATATCCAACTCGACCAAATAATATTTATCTGTCCTTAAAACAATAATTTGTAATGAAACTAAAAAAAATCTGAAAATGATTAATACTTGAACAAATGTGGAGGTGGCTGAGGGAAGTTGTGTATTCAATTTCTTGTCATAAAAACAAATATACGAATGTCATGTGCACTGTTTTCTCAATCAGTCATAACAAAAGTAAAACACATGTTGAAATCACATACGACCATCTCATTTTGTAGAGATGATCCACACCGCCCAATGAATGCGCTCTTTTCATTATTGGATACACGTGCATCTATGTGAGTTCCATCGATCACTATATAGTCCTAACAAATTACATTAAGTTTTGCTAATTACTTTACTCATTTCACTTCTGAATATAATGAGTAAAAAGATTTACCTTAAAAAGTGACATATACATCGGGTCATTTGCAATCTTTACTGGAGACTTCTCAAATGTGGGATCCTCTAGCTTGAAATCTGTGACGACAAACTAAAAAGAGTCTTCAATTCCAATGTGAAATATTTGTTGATTGTCTCCGATTAATGTTGAAATCACTTCACCGCCCCTCTCATGATTTTTTATGTGATAAAATGTAGATGATTATTGCTAACACTAAGGCTGTCCAAAAAGCTCGTTATTCACGAACAATTCGTGTTCGGCTCGTCTGGGTGTTTACGTTCGATTTGTTCGATGAACAAACGAAACGAGCTCGAATAATTTTTTTTTGTTTGGTTTGTTAAACGAATCAAACATGAACATTGATATGTTTATTCGTGTTTGAATCATTATTGTTCCAATTATAAAATAAATTAAAATATTTATATATAAAAAACTTATGATATTTTAAAAATAATTATGTACTCTAAAAATTTATCATTTTTTTAAATTAAATCATATAAATTATAATATATAATAAATTAATAATAGTAATATATTATTATTAGTAATATAAAACATATTTATTTATATAATATAAGTTATATAATTAATATAATATACTATATATATTAAAAATATATATATATACACACAAAATTAAAACCCTAATCCCCTTATCCAGTTAACGCTAGACGCTTCGGCCTCCCACCCTTTCTTCTCTCGAAAGCTTTCGGGTTCGACTTCTGAGTTTTCTTCTCTGAAAATCGCGAAAAGCTTTCGGTCGCGAGAGCTTAGAGTTTGGTGTTTGTGTTCGTTCTCTAATCATTACTACTATTCTCTTCGATAACATATCTTTCTCTTCGGTGAGTCGGCGTTGGATCAACTACTCTGTATTCTTGCTTGGTTGCTTGTAAGGATACCAAGGTGTCATCTTTGAGCCTATTTTTTGTATGATTTCATAATTACCTTCAGATTCGCCTCTTAGTTTAAACTTTCTTTTTTTTTTCAGACTTATTTAATTTATTTGAGGGAAACCTAGTACTGCCTCTACATCTAGTTTTGTTGTGAGCTCACTGAGCTCTGCTCTCTTCAAGTTTTTGGAAGTTTTTGTTATATTCATGCAATGTTTGCTTTCTCCAATGCTCGGGAATGTGTCATGAGTATGTGATGTTTTGGTTTTTTAGGATTTGAAGAAACAAATCTCTAAAAGACTTCTCTTTAAGAACTTGATGTTGTTTTCACTTTAGATTTATGTTCTCAAATTTACTTAAGGAAGATTTATATTAAAGCACTTATGGCATTGCTCTTAAACTTTTGATTGAATATTAGTAAATTTAGAGGTTGAGCTAACTCGTGCCAAGGATCATTTTGATGCTAAAGGTTTCATAGTCATGGGTGATTATTATTGCATGAGGATGGACTTAAATGTGGATTTAAGGGAAGAAAAAAACCCTTAGACCAATAAGTGTGGATACTTGTCAAGCTAGATAAATGTCTGTCATTTTCTGTGAGTAAGATTTGGTTTGTTGGTTGCTTGGGTACTATTTGGTGGGGTATTAATGTTCGACCGATGTCATTAAAATTCAAACATACTTATAAATATTTCATGAAAAATATGTATAGTATTTGGAAGGGATTTTAATGTACTTTTGATGTTGGTTGTTGACTGTTGTTGGCTATTATTGGTTGTTATTGGCTGTTGTTGTTGGTTGATGTTAGTTGTTATTGGTTGTTATTGGTTATTGTGGTATTCATGGTGTTGTTCACGGAGTATGTTGGTGTTATTGTGCTCCAGAAAGTTGTTATTCTTGGTTTCTGTAGGCATTTTGGTTTTATTGAAGGGGTTTTGAAGTTGTTTTTTTGGTGTTATTGTTTTCTCTGGGGCTCATTATTTGGTGGCATTTTCGTTGCTTTATTTCAGGTTTTATTCTAGGTTTTTGCAGGTGTTTTGGTGTTATTGAAGGGGTCTTGGAGTTATTATTACTTAACGGGGCTTTACTGTGTGTTATTAGTTGTTGTGGTATTCATGGTGTCTGTTGGTGTTATTGTGGTTTTGAAGTTGCCTTTTGGTATTATTGTCGTTTCTAAGACTCACTGTTTGGTGGTGTTTTCTTAGCTGTATTCCAGGTTTTATTATGAGTTTCTTTAGCTGTTTTGGTGTTATTGAAGGGGATTTGAAGTTGTTTTTTTGGTGTTATTGTCTTTTCTGGGGCTCACTCTTTGGTGTTGTTTTCGTAGTTGTATTTCATTTCAGGTGTTATTCTGGGTTTCTTTAGGTGTTTTGGCATTATTGAAGGGGTTTTGAAGTTATTTTTTGTGTTATTGTCTTTTCTGGTGCTCATTGTTTGGTAGTATTTTCTTAGTTGTATTTCAGGTGTTATTCTAGGTTTTTGTAGGTTGAACCTCATACAGGATCTGAACGGTACTTTCTAGATATATTTTTCTCTTGATTTATGAAGAATCATCAACCATGTTTTGATTAATTTTATGTATGTTAAACAGTCAATAAACATGAGGTGCTGAAAGGGATCGCTTAAAGGAGGCTTTAAACATTAATAAATCCTTATCAACACTTTAGTATGCAACATGTAGGATGCATTTATTTTTCTTTCTTTTGTACATAGAACTTTATTCATTTTTAATAATTACGATTGTATAAGCATTTGTTGGAATTGCATGCATGTAATAATGGTTTTAGCTGATTTAGTAAATGGAAGGAAAATACATGTTCCTTACAGAGATTTCAGAATTAGTTTTGAGTGGATATTTTATTTCATGCTTTTTATGGGCCTTTACATACACATCAATACACTTGAAATTCAGGCTCATAATGTAAATACAAAATATTTGAGTGATATGTATGTAATTAATTTATATTGTCATAACAGATATACCACTTTCCAATTGCTTGATGATATCAACTATTTCATGTAAAGATTATTTGCTTGAATATTTCAATGTAATGATCAAATGATATTTTTGTTGAAGTTTTAATCTAGTTTCAAATGTTTTTTACTATTTTTGGTAATTTTAGAATTAATGATTAGAATTTTTGTATCTTCACCAATTCAAATAGTACAAACAAATCTGAAAATTTTTGAACAATTAGAATATTTTGAAGAAATCGAACAAATCGAACATTTCAAACAAATTGAACAATTTGAATAATTCAAACAATTTGAAAAATTCAAACATTTCAAACTATTTGAATTAATTCAAACAAATCCAATTGAATACAAACAACAATTTCACAAACAGTTTCGAACATAAACCTATTTCAAACACACTTAAATTTTAAACGAACTGAACGTGAACACTTGCTCTATTTGTTTAACTTCAGTTCGTTTACACCCCTAGCTAACACCTCTTTGGTTGTCATTCTTGAAGAATCATGAAAACCATGATTCCTATGAAGTTCATCAAGCAGGTCCATAAATATATGTTGTGTCATACGAAACATGTTGAATCTTGTAGTGTGTCATTCTAATAGCTTTTCAGCCCATTTATCAGTAATGTAACATGATAATATGCCATGAGTTCGATCAACGTTTGAGTTATAATATTCATACAATAGACAAACTGTTATCACAATTTTCATTCTCCATCTCTCTTTATGAATCCATGCTAAACAAGTGATCTATTCAGACAATACATGTGAATCAGACAACGCTACTAAACATAAAAAATTAAATCACTAAATACAGAATAACATATTGATTGCTCCTACGAGAAAGAAAAAAAAAACATCAAAATTAGAAGTCCATAGACAGTACAATAAAATAAATATAAAGAGTTCAACTTTACAACACAAAATCAATTATCCTTCATGCAAAAAAAAGTAAATAATTAACCCTACAATCATGGTCCATTTTCATAAAGATCTATCTACGAGTCGAGTCCTCCAACATCTTCAAGGAGTTCAAATACAATTACATGTTCTCATAAACTTCGGGAGTTGCCTCCAGAAGTCGGATAGCCTCATCTATGGAGGTCGCATGTCAAGTCTCAGGCTCACTCGTGCTTGAAACCACCAATTTTGATATCTATCTTCTAATGAAAGCAACTTTTCTTTTTTTCCTTTTCTCTACTCAGGACGCTTTGACATGAATGTGGACTCCAATTCATTTTGGTTTAGGCCTGGGCCTTCACCAGAGACAGTTACATGCTCGACATCCAAGTCCTATGTTATGCCTGCAAACCTTTACTCACAAGGTATCCATGCATGCGTCCATGTTGCCACAACTTCACTAAACAAATGGCCCAAATTTTCTTCCAAATTTGGGTCAATTCCATTGATTTTGGATTTCTCGGAAGTTGACATGACCTACAATATATGGGCAAGTTGATTACTTCATAAAGTTCAGGAAGAGAAAGTAATGAAAATAAAGTCTTTCATTGATAAGTTGTTAACTTCAATTTCTCAACCCACCGTTCCTGCAAAGTATCAATAACTATTTATTTGGATCCCAACTCTAGCCCGTGAATCCCATTTTATTTCCTTCCATAATTTTCAATTTTTTTTCCAACTGATCTCACTTGTTCTTAAGTTGCAACCTATCATACTCCCTTCCCGTCATTTCCTTGAACTTCTTCATAATATTTTGCTAATCTTCTTTGTTAAAATAAGTTGTGGGTCTATTTCCCAGTTCAACCTTCTTAAGACATAGGTCACAAAATATGAGTTTTGCTTCCTTATCCCACATAGTTTTAACCATTGTGTTACTAGCACATATAAAAGCAAAACATTAATATTTGACAACAACCATAGCCTACACATGAGCCAACATCCACAACACAACATTAAACTAAAACATTAATATTTGAAACAACTCACACCTCCTCAACACAACCATAGTCTCCACACAACCACAAGCACCTCCAACCACAATCAACTGTCATAATTATTTTATAAATACCTTTTTTTCTCATTCATTGGAGCCTATCACTTGAAAACATTTACAAACATACCACTCTGCCCAACCCTTTCTCAAGTAAAAGTTTTTTGTAAGGAAAAAAATCAACCATTACTTTAGCCACCACATATCTTTAATAACTTCAACCACCAACCCATAACACAACCACCGCAACCCTCAACACAGCCATCACATAACAACCATCCAATCACATTTCCACAAATATCCCACAACAATCACACCACAAGGCACAACACCACAAACACCCAACCCACAACACATCCACCACAACTCACAGCCCAGCCACCATAACCCACAAAACAACCACCCAACCCACAATCACCACACCTCAACTGCACATTCACACACAATCCACATCCGCCACACCACAACCATCCAACCCATAGCCACCACACCACAATTATTCAACCACACCTCCACCCACATCCTGCAGCTGCCACACCTCCACACACATCCCACAACCACCACACCACAAACATCCAACCACACATCCACACACATCCCACAACCATCACAAGACACAACACCACAATCACCCAACCCACAACACAACCACTACAACCCACATCACAACCATTGGTTTTTAGTGCCCTATATGTAATTTGTAGAAACATTGTCATCTACAAATCAAGCTCTTATTTCATGCATTTTTCAAATTCTCACTCAAACATTAAAGGAAGTGATAAAACTCATCCCATATTTATCTTTTTAAGCAATTACAGACAGGGCACCTGAAACGTTGCTATCTACAAATTAAGCACCCTCTTTCATATATTTTTCAAAATCTCACTCAAACATTAAATCCATAATTTTGAATCGAGGCAATTACATAAAGGGCACCTGAAACAATGCTTTGTAAAAATCAACCACTCTATTTCATCCATTTTTGAAATTCTCACTAAAACCTCAAAGGTAGTGATAAAACTTTGCCCATATTTTTCATTTGAGGAAATTACAAATAGAGAACCCAAAACGTTGCTATCTACAAATTAAGCACCTTCTTTCTTCCATTTTTTATACTGTCACTTAAACAAAAAATAAAAACTATATGTAATTTTGAATTGAGGCAATTACATGCAGAGCACTCGAAGCAATGCTATGTACAAATTAAGCACTCTATTTCATCCATTTTTCAAATTCTCACTAAAAAATTATTGGAGACAACGATTAAAGGTCGTCCCATATTCAACATTTCATCTGGTGACATACAGAGCACCCAAAATAATGTTATCTTCAAATCAAGCATACTCTTTCATCCATTCTCCAAATTTTTACTCAAAAAATCAGTGGAGATAAAAACACCATTCCACATTTTTCGTTTATTTTTGCAAGATTCAAATCACAAATTTGAAATCACAAATAAGAAATTAGAAAGTCATAAATTGCAAATATCACAAAATTTTAACAACAGACCGCAAATGAAAAAGCCAAAAATCACAAAAAGAAAGCTGTTCCATGAAAAATGAGCCCAAAGATTTCGTACATAGCACAATTACCATAGAACGAAGGGAAGAGGAAGAGGAAGAGGACAAAAGGAAACCACCAAAGAGAGGCATGTGAGATGCTCGAGCGAAGCATGAGAGAGATGTGTGAGAGGCTTGAGAGAAGCGCGAGAGAGATTTACCCAAGGTTTGTGAGAGCAATTGAGATAAGCAGAGAGGCAGCTATGGTAGATGAGACACAAAAGAGGGAACCACAAGATCAAGAGGGGCATTAGGGTAATACATACGTGATAAAGTGCGAAACACAAAGTCGAACCCACGACAAAGTTTAACACAAAATATTAACGAATCATTAGGATAAGTTGCAGCGCCGCAGTAACCAATCACCTCTGCCGGTGCTTTCATAAAGTACCACACTAACTAAGCTGCTCCAAATGGGTCCCCAGTGATGGCTGGACATTTCTTACATGAAAACAAATATCCTGTTTGAATATTATAAAATAAAAATTGACACATTACTAATAGTGATAAATACGATAATCAAAATTAAAATTAAACTATTAAAATAATAATTAATATTATCATAATATTATTTTTAAAATGTAGCAGGTTAATACCACGAGATAATCTTTCTTCCAACAAAACTCTCAACGTCCGATCACTATCGACGATGGAATCATATAACTGATCCATCTACCTAAAGAGGTCAAAATTCTCTGATATATTTCTTGGACACCTATAAAATTGTCCCTCATAGCTATACATCTGGCGTAAATTAAGCATAGAACACTATAGTTTAGAGTAATAGTACAATGCTCTGCAGGCAACGTAAGTCCTCGAGCTCATCTTTTCTATAGGTTTGAAACCATAAAATAAAACCATTAGATGCAATATTAGTAATGAAGAGCAATATAAATACTCAATTAAACTTTTATTAAATTATGTGGTCCTATAGCACAAAGCATAAACTAACGAATAATCTGTCACTAAAAAAAATGGCAGACCTTAAAAAAAAAGATTTTTGGTTGTCTTTAAACTACATAATACCAAACTCATATATGCTATATATGAACAATAAAGGTCATCTAGAAGAACCCTAACAGTCATTTGACTGAAAAAGGAGGGGTACTTGGTTGCCTTCATATAGATTTCATAAATGTCAATAAATCATAATAACATATAAATCATCCAGAAGAACCCATAAAGTCGAATATCTCATCATAAACCTTCAAACAAAAAATAAAGCATGCAATAAATACTTACATTGGATATTATAATTATGATTGCTTCCAAGCTATTCATGTAAGAAAAAATGCATGCCAAAGAATAGAAAAAAAAAGTTCCACCAAATTAAGATTCAACATGTACATCATTGCATAAACCACCATTACAATAAATATAAAGAGTTTTCACACTGCATTGCATATGAAGTAACAAGAAAGAAACATACAACATCATTTCACCCACTAACTTTGTCATCTGTAATTCACTCTCTCAACTCTATCAGCTCTCGTGCACCTTCCTCATCCTGGGTACAAAACTCAGGCAAATCACTTTCAACTTATGATTTAGATTACCCTATGCGATATTCATATGCTTCAATAGAAACATGTGAATGATTTTCGTCTGACTTATTGAATTCAATGTCACTAAATGAAAGATGTCGCCAAATGTAGTTGTGGAGAATCATTGTAGCGACTTGTCAGTCACCATTTGGAATCTGTCGTGCCACCGAAATGGAAATCCCATCGGTTTCTTTGAAAATAATTTAATTTAATAGATATATAATTTTAATTTTGAAAATGTAGCATCTTAATTTTAAGAAAAATAATGAGATTAGATAGATTCCATATTCTTAATAGTTTTAGTAATCGAGCCTAACACCATAAGTAATGTTATCCCGAAAGATAAGCATACTAATTGACAGTGGGCTCGATTACATAAACTGAATGATGTATGATATTCGTTTTGTCTGTGAACCTTTTGTGTAACTGGCAGGTTCACTTACCTAATATTGAAGCTTAGATGGGGTTTATATTACCAGGGTTCTTTAGTTCTCGATAGAAGCAATCCCCTATAGTTAACTACATCTTAAATAATTGAAGTCACCTAAGAATAATCTCAATAATGATCAGAGGTATCATCTTCATGAATTTCAAGGATATGGTTTTCAAGGTTGGTCGTGGAAAATTCAAAATGTAATGGTTCAAATAGGAGCAATTATTATCAGAGTCCAAAGGAACGAGAAGTAGAGGAAGTAACAAACTTCGAAGCAAACCTCAATGACTCCCCAAACTATCATATTGTTGGGCTTTATGTTTTAGGAATGAAATTATTTAATGTTTGATCATGCCATTTCATTATTTAGGGTTTACATCTACACAATATTTGATCGTGCAAATAGCCTAGAAGATAAGAGGATATATGTCATATTAGACGACGACCTCGAGGTCCAAAAAGAGTTAGAGTATATATTGCAGAACATGGTTGTGAAAAGGCCTAAAGATAATGTGAGGATTTATGTAGCACTAGACAAACTACCTCAAAGTTCTATTGATTTGTTGTTGTTTAAACTAAGAAAAGTTTAACTGATGAAGATCTTGTTTGCTTTCTTGAAGATGTTCTTCTCTTGCATCCTCACCGTGTTGCCCATGGAGTTTGCTCCAAGATCCTCGTTGTGACGATTGCAGGTTTAGGGTTTAGATTTAAAGTATGCAATTAAATAGTTTAGTCGACATCCTGTCGCTGTGTACCTCGTATATAACCAGACTACTGTTCTCCTAGTTGATACACCTAAAATATATAATATTTTTAGACACATTTTTATACCTATTTTTGAGATATTGTGCTTTAATGGAATGTATTTGTGTGTTTTTCTTTCAGGTACAAGTAAAAAGGTGAAAAATACTAAAAGGAGTGAAAAATGATCAAATTTGAAGCATAAATAAAAAAAATAATTCAAAAGTGTTTTGGCGCCTAAGCGCCAAATCCGACACTTAAGCGCCGCTGAAACAGAGAAGGTCGCGCCTAAGCGCTAGAGACAGTTATTTGATGGGTTAATTCATTTTACCAAACTTTGAAGGGACATTTGAGGCACCTATTGGCTAAAGAGGGTGGTTATGACCACTAAAAACAAAAATATGGTTAAAAGACTTGTGAAAGGGATATCCATTGGAAAATACATCAAATCAGGACACATTTTGAAGAGATATCAATGCACCTCTTGGAAAATTATAAAAGAAGGAAGTTGAGAGAGAAAGGGGGGAGTCCTGAGAGGTTCTTGAAATAGTTCGTGGAGGAACTTTTGGAGAGATTTTTCAGGTACCACAAATTTACTTTATCCTTTTTATTTTTTAGTTTTATTGTGAGAGTTAAGAGTGTTGTAAGAGAGAAGAGATTCAAAGGAACTTCAAGAGTTTGGTGAAGGATTTGAGATAAGTTTTTATCTTTATTTTTTAAACTACTTTTGGTTTTAATTGAGACTTATTGTTGGTTTGACAATGATTTCTACTTTTAAACTAAAATGTGGTTTTGTTTTCTCCATGGATTCTGAGTAGTTTTCTTTATCTTTCTTGTTAAAATGATAAATACTTCTTTGGTTTTAATTGAGACTTGTTGTTGGTTTGACAATGATTTCTTCTTTTAAACTAAAGTGTATTTATTTTCTAAATGGATTCTGAGCAGTTTTCTTTATCTTTCTCCTTAAAATGATATATAATTAAAGTGTTGGATGGAAGTTGTGGAGTGTATTAATCTTTAATGTTGGAAGAAGTTGTGATGATTTAATTTCATGTATTTCATTTACTTCTTGATCTTGCCCATCTAGATGTTAAAATTTGTTGTGAGAACATGTAAGAACCTGGCTGGTATTATCTCAGTCAACAATTGGAAAAAATCACATGAGGTTGTATGAATGATAATGTAATTCATATGATTTAGTGCAAATAAATAGAGAACTAATCTTTGAATGGTGTAGAGTTAAAGGACTTTAGAGTGACAGGCTAAAGCCCCCAACTTGGTTTATTGTTTTAGGTTCTGATACGAGATGTTAGCCCCCAGGTGGAGCCCTCAACTTGGTTTATTGTTTTAGGTTCTGATACGAGATGTTAGCCCCCAAGTGGAGGGAATTTGAGGGAACTCTAGAGTGAGCTAGTAATCTTACTGCCTAGCCGATCTTCAGAACTATTCAAACTTTAAATTAGTCAATGTTCTTTATAGCATCTGTCTTCAAAACTATTCAAACTTTAGAACTCTAGAGTGAGAGTTGGTATCTTCTCTACCTAACTGATCTTTAGAATTATTCAAACTTTAAATTAGCCAATGTTCTTTATAGAATCTCTAGTAAGGGTAAATAATAATATTGCTCCTATTTAACACAACATAATTTGAATACTTTTACAATAAAATTTCTATACTTATTACTGATTCATGATAAGGAGAAAAATATTTTATATTCAATGCTTTTCTTTTGCATAAACTCCAGTTATATTTAGAAGTTGTTTCTGTTTTGCAAAAATATTAAAAATACAAAAAAGAATTGAATTTTAATTACTATAAAAACATTTATAGTTTAGGTAATTGTCTTTTTTGAAATTAAAAGTTTGTTATTTAAAAGTGCATATTTTGAACACTCACTGTGGGTTCGATATTCAGGGCTTAATCAGAAAGTCATATATTACTTGATAACGATAGTATCCCAATATATATTAAGTTAAAAAGTTAAATTCTTATTTTCTTCATGATCAAGTTTTTAAATAAAAAATATAATTAAAGATATTGTTATACTGTTGCATATAAATAGTCAGGATCACTATTCTAAGAGACATTGTAAGTAATATGTATAGAAGTGCATCATAATAAAAGAAGGCAATAAAACATAAAATTGTGGACCTGGGTCTATGCTACTACTGTAAAAGGGCTAGTATAATAATATAATAAAGTGTAGAAAATTTAAGCAAATTTATGAAAATCATGAGAAAATCCAGTATAAGAAAGCTTCATTTAAATCGTGAGGAAAAAAAACAAGAGTTAAATAAAACAAAATTTTTTGTAACATATGGAAGACCGAGGCTAAGCGTAAGACTTTAGTAAATGTGGGGGCTCAGAGTTGGGCTGTGTGCTTTATAATTCCAACCTCGAGTAAAATCTACATGATGCACAAAAAATATATGCTTTTTTAGACCTATATTTTATAGTCATTTTTGGTGATATTGCGCTTTAAAGGAAGATATTTTTTTATATTTTATTGCAGGTTGATGATTTTTAGCACTTGGAGCAAAAAGAAAGCAAAAATGATGGAATTTGGAGTCAAAATAGCATTTTGGAGAGAAATACTCCGCGCCGACGGCGCCATCATGGACGCTGACGACGCCATTTAACAGAGAAAACAATTTAATTAGGGCCACGGGTGCCATCGTGGGCACCGACAACACTGAAGTCAGTGTAGGGAAAAAATCTAGAAGATTCAACGAATTTGGATACTTTTTTAAGAGTTAGTTGATACAACTCTTGGAAAACCGATATTATGCACTATTTAAAGCGGAAATTGATCAGAAAAATGAGTCCTCTAGTGTGTCATTGAGTCCGCTAGTGTGTCATTAAGTTTCCTTTAGTGTTCCATTGTGTGTATCGTGTAGTGTGGTGAGTCTAAGTATGATTTCTCCTAAGAGTTGTTGGAGAGGGAGAGAAGTGAGAGATTTCTTCTTCCCTACAACTTCGAAGAGAGAATCAAGTGTCTTGTAAAGAGAGAAAAAGTCCAAGAGGAGCTACAAGAGATTTGCTTGAGAAAGAGTTAAAGATAAGTGGTGTTTATTTATTATTGTTGTATAAAATTTCTCTTATTTATGAAATTTGTATTTTGTCGTATCTTTCTCATGAGGTTTGAGTAGTTTTCTTTTTCTTTCTCCTTATTTTGAGATATGGTGAAATGAAGAGATAATTTGGATGCGTCAATTTTAAAATATAAAATAAATTGTGATGATTTTTTCACACCGTTCTTAATTTACTTTTTGATTTGGTCAATTGAAATGTTAATATCTGTTGCGAAACATACTATCCTGAAAATGGAGTATGAGTTTCACAACAAAGTGAGAATCACATTCGATTCCATGAAGGAGTGTTTCGTTCATGAAATTGGGTGCAAATAAATAGGGAAATATATATTACTGGGCGAAAAATTGGAGATTCTAGGGTGACAGACTAAAATCTCCAATTTGATCTCAGTGTTTAAGAATTAAAATGAGAGTTAGCCTTCAGGGGGAGGGAAGTGGGAGCTTGGAGTCAGAGCCAATATCCTCCCAACCTAACCACGGATTTAAAGACTAAACCTAATATTAGCCAACAATTCTCTATAACACTTAACTGAGGGTAGAGAATTAAAATTGCTTATATTTGACACAAGACAAATTAAAACCATTTATCTCTCTCATTTAACCAAAAACTCATTGTATTGGAAAAAATGCTTTCTCATATTTGATAGCTTCGTCACAAAAATATAGTTTGGTAGTAATTGCTTAGCTTTGCTTTACAGTTTCGCTTATAGTTGGTAATTTATTTATGTTAGCATCCTAATTAGTTGAAATTTAGTGTACTAAATTTTCTTTATCATTGTGAATTTCCTTATTTAAATTTTCATTACAAATTTACACCTCATCGTGGGATCAATATTTGGGGCTTAGTTAGGAAGTCCTGTATTACTTGATAGCGATACATATACTTGCGTAGAATCCCAACATAGATTGCTTCAATTTCTTATTCATAAATAACAAATCAAGTTTTTCGCGTTGTTGTAAAGCGGAGTCAACTTTATCAATTTTACACATCCATAATTTCGGGATCAAGTTTTTGGCACCGTTGTCGAGGAATTTAACAGTAAATTTAATAAGGTAAATTAGAAAATTTAGCGATAAAGTAAATAAAATATAATACAAAAAGAAAAAAAATCATTAAAAAAACATAGAATAATATTTTTTTTTGAAATTTAAGAGCACTTTTAAGAATTTTTTGCTCATCATATTTATTTATGCGTAGTATTGGATCAGAAGGTTTAATATCTTACAATTCAGAATTAAAACGTACTATTAGAAAAGTTCGAAAATAACAAAAAGAAATTAGAAATTTGAACGAAATGACGAATAACTTAGATAATCAAATAAATGAAAATCGACAAAGATCTTTAAAATTTTATGCTAATCCTACAGCAGATGAACTTCACTTGACTATTCAAAATCCTGATGTTGCTGCTAATTCATTTGAGCTTAAACTTGCTATTATCCAAATGATACAAAATAATCAGTTTGGAGGAACACCTACTGAAGATCCTAACTTACATCTTGCTAGTTTTCTTGAAATATGTGCTACTTTTAAATATGATGGAGTGTTTGATGATGATGTCAGGCTTAGACTTTGTCATTTTTCATCAATGGAGAAAACTAAAGCTTGGTTAAATTTATTAGCACCTAGATCTATCAGAACTTGGGGAGAACTATCACAAAAATTTTTAGCTAAATATTTTTCACCCTTAAAACTGCTAAGCTTAGAAACGATATTACATCCTTTTGTCAGTTCAAAGGGGAATCAATATATGAAGCTTGGGAAGGATTTAAAGATCTTCTTAGGAGATGTCCACACCATGCTTTACCAGATTGGTTAATAATTCAAACTTTTTACAATGGATTAGTAGGTCACTTAGATCTGTTATAGATGCTGTTGCAGGTGAATCATTATTGTCAAAACCTTTTGATGAAGCTTATTCTTTAATAGAGGAGATGTCTACTAATAATTTTCAATGGCCCTCTGAACGGGTAAATCCAGAGAGAGTAGCTAGTATGATTTTTATGGAATTTCTATTTTGGCATCCCAAATTTTTGCTATATCAAAAAAGATTGATCAAATTGGAGTGAACTATTCTCAAATACCACCAGTATTAGAGGAAAATTCCTAGGACAGATCATTGATACTCAATCATCTTATAAAACTATGAATGCTATAAATAATAGAAATAATAATCCCTATTCTAATTATTATAATCGTGGATGGAAAAATCACCCTAATCTTAGATGAAAAAATTATAACAATTCGGTGAACCCCTCAGGAAATTCAAATAACCAAGGGAATCTTAACTATAAACCTTATTATCCTTCTGGATTTAACAATAACTCACAAGTTAAGGAGAAGAAGTGGACTATGGAAGAAGTGATGTTGAACATGGAAAATCAAATACAAAATCAAGAAGTTGCAATTATGAATATTGAAAATAAATTAGAATATATTGCTACTGTACTTAGTAACAGACCTTCAGGAATTCTTTCTCACACTATTGAAGTTAATTCAAAAGATTAGAATAAGGGGCAAATTATAGCTATTCAATTACGAAGTAGAAAAGAAGTGAAGACAAGAATCTAAAGATAAACTGAAGTTGAGAAGGGGCAGGTGGAAATTGAAAACGACAATGATGAAAATAAACCAATAAAAATTTTTTTAGAAAAATCGTCACCTCCATTTTCTCAATGATTGAAGAAGAATAATAAAGATAAACAATTTATAAAATTTTTTGAAATTCTTAAAAAGTTAACGATAAATATTCCTTTCATTGAGACTTTGTAACAAATGCTAAGTTATGTGAAATTTATGAAGGATATACTAAATAAAAAAAGAAAGTTTGCAGATCACGAGACCGTTGCACTCAGTGAAGAGTGTAGTGCAATTATTCAGAAAAAGCTTCCTGAAAAGTTAAAAGATCTTGGTAGTTTTACTATACCTTGTGTTATTGGTGAGAAATTTTTTGGAAAAGCCTTATATGATCTAGGAGCTAGTATTAATCTTATGCCCTTATCAATTTTTAAACGTTTAGATTTAAGAGAGATTTCCCCTACTAGTATAACTCTTCAATTAGTTGATCAATCAATAACTTATCCTAAAAGAGTTATAGAAGATGCATTAGTGAAAGTGGATAAATTTATTTTTTCTGTAGACTTTATTGTATTTGATATGGAGGAAGATAAAAAGATTCCTATTATTTTAGGGAGACCATTTCTTACAACAGGGAGAGCTGTGATAGATGTGCAAAAAAGGAGAATTAATAATGAGAGTCAATGATCAAGAAGTTACATTTAATATAGCAAAAGTTATAAAATATCCTGCGATAGAAAAAGATAATGATTGTTTTAGAATGGAAGTTACTGATTATTTAAGTAATGAACGATTTAAGGGAAAGTTTGAAGAAAAATTAAGGCAAGAAGAGAATTATGAGAATGAGAATGAAATAAAAAATGAGAATTTAGATTCTGTTCAAGACAAATTTGAAATTTTGGACTTTGCGGAAAATGATAATAAAAATCTTATTCATTAAAGTATTAAACCACCTGAACTTGAACTGAAAGTATTACCTACACATTTAAAATATGTGTTTTTAGGAGATTCATTTACATTGTCTATTATTATATTTTCTAATTTAACTGATTTTCAAGAGCAAAAATTAGTAGAAACGTTGAAAAGATATAAGAAGGCCTTTGAATGGACTTTAGTAGATATTAAAGGAATCAATCCTTCAATTTGTATGAACAGAATTCTATTGAATGAACAATATGAACTTAAAGTTGATCCTCATAGGAGATTAAACCCAATAATGAAAGAAGTTGGTTAAAAAGGAAATCTTAAAATGGTTAGATGCTGAAATTATATCCTATTTCAGACAGTGCTTAGGTAAGTTCGATCCACTGTGTTCCAAAGAAAGAAAGAGTGACAGTTTAAGTAAATGAGAAAAATAAATTAATTCGAATAAGATAAGTTACTAGATGACGAGTTTGTATAGACTATAGAAAATTAAATGTAGCCACCAAGAAAGATAATTTTCCTTTACCGTTTCTAAACCAAATTTTGGATAGATTGGCTAGGCAAAAATATTACTGTGCTCTAGATGGATATACCGGGTATCATCAAATTCTAATTGCTTTTGAGGATCAAGAAAAAATAATGTTTACAAGCCCTTATGGAACATTTGCTTTTTGTATATTGCCTTTTGGACTATGTAACACACCTGCTGACCAAAGGAAAATATGTTGAGATTTTCATACCTATTTTTTACTAATATTGATGATATTGCACTTTAAAGAAGGGTATTTTTGATGTTTTGTTGCAGGTATGAGAGATTTTCATACATATTTTATATTATTTTTAATGATATTGCACTTTAAAGAAAGGTATTTTTGATGTTTTGTTGCAGGAATGATGTAGATTTTCATACCTATTTTATGCTGTTTTTAATGATATTGCACTTTAAAGAAAGGTATTTTTGATGTTTTGTTGCAGGAATGATGATTAGAGTCATTGGAATAAAAAGATGCAAAAATGAGCAACTTTGGAGCGAAAAGGACCAAAATATGAAGATTTGAACTAGGGCGCCGACGGCGAGCCCTACGGCGCCGACGGCGAGCCCAACAGCATCGACGGCGGGTTTTTCCCGAGAGTTCAGAATTAAATATTTTAAAAGGCCGTCGACGGCGCCCTCGAGGCCGCCTCGAGGCCGCCGACGGCGAGATCGACAGTTATCTCAACAGGTGCATTAAATGTGGATGATTTTTGAGGGGATGCTTAGACAACTCTTGGGAAAACTCTTCTACAACTTTAAGAGAAACTTTTGGCTGAAAATTGAGGGTGGGGGAGGAAGTTGAAGAGAGTGTATAGAGACTGTAGAGAGTCCGGTAGAGTGTAGAGAGTTTAATTTAGGGTTAGATTGTGAGGAATTCTTCGAGAGATTGTAAGAGTGGAGGGAAAGTGAGAGATTTCTTCCTCCTTCCACTTCGAAGAAGAATTCTGTGTGCTGTAAAGAAAGAAAGAGATTCAGAGGAACTTCGAGGAGGCTTCAAAGAAGAATTCTGTGTATTGTAAAGAAAGGAAGAGATTCAGAGGGACTTCGAGGAGTTTGCTTGGGGAGGAATTAGAGATAAGTGATATTTACTTATTGTAGTTGGTATGACTTTACTTTTATATATAAATTCTGGGTTTTGTCGTATCTTCCCCATGAGTTCTGAGTAGTTTTCTCTGTCTTTCTCCTTGTCTTGAGATTTTGTGAAATAGTGATTTGAATTGGTTGAGCCTTGAGAATGTTAAAGAAGTTGTGATGATCTTTTCACTTTGATCTTAATTTACTTTCAATCGAGTCAATTGATTTGTTAAAATATGTTGAGTTTTACAACTACTTTGATCTTAATTTACTTTCAATCTAGCCAATTGATTTGTTAAAATATGTTGAGTTTTACAACTAAAGAGAATATATTACATCAAAGATTCAGGGAGGTCAAAGTCCTTGGAAGTTGGGTGCAAATAAATAGGGATATAAAATTATCGGGCGTAGAATTGGAGATTTTAGAGTGTCAGACTAAAATCCTCAGTTCGATCCTATCGTTTGGGTGTTGAAGTGTAGTTGTTAGCCCTCAGAAGAGGGGAACGTGGGAGCTCCGAAGTGAGAGCCGGTATCCTCCCAGCCTAGCCGCAGATTCAGTAACCAAGCATAGGATTAGTCAATGTTCTTTATGCCTGGACCAAAGGGTAAATAATAGGTATGCTCCTATTTGACACAATCCAATTTGAACTAATTCACTT
>JXCR01120578.1:0-21070 GCA_002079205.1 Phalaenopsis hybrid cultivar
AGACTTAAAACATTAAATTGCACATAATACATATAAAATCTGCTGAGAAAGAGTTTAATTACAATACATTTAAAAAATACTAAAACTAACAACCGAACTAAACTGAATTTAAAAAAAACAATTTTAACAATTATATAGTTCACAACTTAATATCTAAAATAAAACAGAGTCTCACTATCTAACAACAAATAGTCTCAACAATATAATAAAAACAAATAACAATGTAATATGGTACAATCAAACATATAAACTAAAAGAAAAATCACCAATCATTATCTTCTTCTTCATCTGAATCCAGATTCTGCCGCTGATATGGAGTAAAAATAGGGTGAGTGGAAATTGAACTGAATGATCGCCCTTCATGTATCTCACCATTGCAACATCATAAGCAGCATCATATTCAAACTTTTGTCATATCAAATCATCAGTGTGCGCATTTTTGACATCCATGTTTTGTATTCTATGATCCATTCTCAAGATATCTCCCTGTTGAATCACCATTTGCTCCATGAGTTCTCGAAGAGTAGGGTCACTAGAAGTATGGGTCCTAGAAGTGGAAGGAATATTCCTGGTCTTACTTCCAGATCTCCAATCAACATGAGATTCATAAGTCTTTATGTTAGCAGGTCCAATAGGTTTTAAAGGCTCAATTCTCTCCTCCACTTGTCTAAAATCAACTACTGCATGTTCACAGAGTGTGAAAATAAGTGCAAGGGGTGCCAAACCACTAGTGGTCTCTCCCAAAGCAATAGATTGAGTGTTATATAAATAACAAAGCCTACATTTATCCTCATCACTTGCTGAATAAAGAAGTTCATAATGGCTCTATCCGAGGTCACCTCACTATGATGATTTTTTGGTATCATTCTTCTAGAAATAAAATAATGTCAGACCTTAAATATTACATTAAGCAAAGAAAGAGGAAAGTTTACCTTAACACCATTCTTGACTTTTCAAGTTACTCTTCCACCAGTAAGAAAAGAAATAACCTCATCCAAGGCCTCATTCGTAGCAGAAAATGATTTATACTGGCAACTGTAAACATCTTCCAAATGATAAAACTGATTAATTTTTCTTGGAGAAAACTCCACCATTTTCCCATGAACAAAAACAAAAATCATAAGAGGCCTCCGTAAAATTGGAGTAGAATTCCATCACTACACCAATAATAGCCTCGACAGTCAAATAACAAAAATTTTCCCACTGTTGAGCATTGATCAATTGCTCGACTTCTCCATCCAGATTTTTAAAACCACGATCAGGAAAAACTTTTTTATTTTCAAGGAGAATATTGAGTCGAGCACTAGCCCTGAATCTTAGAAATTTTTGTTCATCATAATCTACTTATGTTTTTCTTTTGCTCATTCTCGGGGCCATGGTAAATCTAAGAAAATTGATAAAAATCCGAATAAATTCCCAAAATTCTAACAATCACAATGTAAAAATTTTTAAACATAAATCTACTAAGTAGAAGTTTTTCACCAAAGAATTTTCTCAAAATCTCTTAAAAATTTCCAAAATTTTTGGATCTCAGTAATGTGAGATACAGTTTGGTGACAATCTAAAATTTTTAGTTTAAAGTGTAGCTCTTACTTAGAGAAGATGAAATGTGAAGTTCCTTTGCCTTGAAATCACACCAAATCCAAGCAAATGCAAGCCCTAGGTGCAAAAACTGGAGGTTGTAGGTGCTTCAAAGGGTAAAAATGGCGTTTCATTGTGCAAATCACAAATTTTAAGAGGTTTAGGTTATTCTCGGGTTGAGGGCGTCGTCGGTGCTGAAGGCCTAAAAATTCCATTTTTTGATTTTTTCCTGTTTTCAATTTCTTTTCGATTTTCTCAAAAGTCTTTTTAGTGTTTTTAAACACAAATTTTTATCTAACAATAATTCACAAACAAACATTTTCACAAAAAATCATTTTCACAAACAACAACAAACTAACTTTTGTATATGAAAATACAATTTTTACAAATACATTTTTCTAATCACACTTTTCAGCTCATATAGCAAACTAAATTATAAATCAGCATCAAAATCAAGCCACAACACTAAACACTGACACAAAACTATACACTCAACCAAAGTTCATAATTCTAAAGTAAAGAAAACTAAATCAAATCCATACAATTACATTAAATACATAATAATTTTAAACTTGTAGAGAGATTAAATTCTTCAATTTTCCTCATCTTCAGTATTTTCTCCTCCTCTGATATCTTTCATAGACTTGTAATGAACGTACAAACTATAGAAAGATTGGTACAGGAATTGATCAGTTGAATTTTTTTTTATCCAATCTTTTTCCTTAAAATACTAATCCTGCTTCAAATGTTCTAGTATGATCAAAATTCTCCTTATTCCTCCAATCTAGGTGATCGAAAAGGTACTTAAGATCTCCTATTGCATTTGTAATACTCTGAAGTTCTTTTTCAAATTTCTTCAATTCCTTTTCCAAAGCAAGTGAACTTCCAACTGTTGGTGGCATCAATGGAGTTGAAACATGTTACGAATGATCCAAAACAGCATCTAATGCTTCATTCCCATTCCCAACATAATTATCATCAAAAGGAATCATGGGATCCCAAGGTAATAAAACGTTTCCCTAACTTTCATATGGATCTTGAGATTGACTGCAAATTAGGAAAGTTGTACAAGGATGCCCAAGTCCATAAATTGATCCATTCATAATAATACCCATAACATATTTAAAAATGTGATCCTATATCAATGAGTTTTTCCATTTGAATGCCATAATTTAAAATAGCACTTTCTTTGGTGACTCTACTAATCTTCATTGTAGGGAGTAATTTTGCAGAAATAAAGAAATGCCAATACATCAATATTAAATTAAGAAACTAACATATTCCTCATCTCGCATTTCCTAAATATCACTTTCATCAGTAAGAAAATTATAAAAATCTTGCATCAAATCTCTGGTATGGATAAAATTTGTATAATAACATATTGGAACATTTTTTATCATTTACAACTCATTAATTGATGCTGGAGTAACTGGTACAGCCTTAGCTTGTACGTAGACTACTCTTTGGGTAATTCCATGTATGTTGGCATAGAATTCCTTAATCACTAGTACAACAATAGTACCGGTAGTGTGGCATAGAACTTCCCATCATCTTTTTACAGTGATTTTATTAATCGGAGAACTTGGATTAATAAATCCATGATTGACAAAGCCTTGTTCCTTGATCAATCTCTTCTTCGTAATAATTTTGTCATATAATCTCTGTGCGTCAGAACTAATAAAGTTTATTCTATTAAAAACTCCATACCTGGAAGTATTTCTTGAATTGGAAGTCATGGAATTCAAAAATAAGAAGTTTATTGTCTCCCAAGGCAGTTTTTAGGACTTTAAAAACATCTCCTAGTGGTTATTACAGAGCGAAAACCTGCCAAAGTTTGCCAAAATTCATCTGAAACCGTTAAACTGCTATCGACGCTGTCAGCACTCTCGATGGAACTGTCAGTGCTATGGTCAAGATAGAGGGCATCGTTGGTACCAGCGGCCAAAATCACAACTTCATTTTTTGTTCAAATTGATTCCAAATTTTCCTCCAATACCAATATTTTTCTTAATATATAATATAAAATTGTGTAGCATTTATATGTCCTAATATGTAAAATACTTATCAAATAAATTAGTAACACACACACACACACACACACACACACACACACACACACACACACACACACACATATATATATATATATATATATATATATATATATATATATATATATATATATATATATATNTGGGTTATCTTCCATAAAGCGCTTGGTTTAACGTCGTCAGCCTGATGTACCATCTGTTTAGTTAGGTTGGCTTAACATTAAAACTTCTTTAAATTGTGTTATGTGCCCTTCATAATAATGTTTTAGTCGCTGCTCATTAACATAAAATATCTTTGCAGTGTTAGGATCTTTAATAACAACAATTTTGTAATGATAAACTTTAATTAGTTTAAATGGTCCTAACCATCTCGATCTCAGTTTTCTAGGAAATAATCTCAAACTTGTATTATATAATAAAACTTATTGTCCATGTTCAAACTTTTTATTAATAATTTTCCGATCATGCCATATTTTCATTTTCTCATTATAGATTTTTGCATTATTATATGCTTGATCTCCTCAAGTTCATTGAGCTGTAATAATATTTTCTCACCAACATCTTTTAGATTAAAATTAAATTTCTTAATAGCGCAAAATGCTTTATGCTCCAATTTACTGGTAAGTGACATGTTTTTCCAAAAATAATTCTAAATGGGGCAATTTTAGGAGTCATATAAGCAGTGTTGTATGCTCATAATGCAGTATCTAGTCTAGCAAACCAATCCAATTTATGAGGATTTATCACTCTGTTTAAAATTTGTTTAATTTCACTATTTGATATCTCTGCTAGACCACTAGTTTGAGGATGATAAGCAATAGAGAATATATGCATAAAATCATATTTCTTAATTAATTTTTTGATTCTCTTATTCCTAAAATGATATCCTCCATCAGTAATAATTACTCTTAGCATTTAATATTTTGTAAAATTTTTTTTAATTAAAAATTTAAAAACACTCCGAGCTTCACATCTGGGTACAATAATAGCTTCAATCCATTTGGACATATAATCAACTACAAGTAATATATATAAATTTTTAAATGAAGGCATAAATTGTCCCCTAAAGTCTTATCCGCACACATTAAAAATTTCAACTTCTAATGTGTAATTTAGAGGCATTTCATTTCTCTAGAAATATTTCCTACTTGTTGACATCAATCACATGTTTTAATTATTCATTAACGTCACCAAAAAGAGTAAGTCAATATAATCTAGCTTGCAAAATCTTATATGCAGTTCTATTTGTTCCGAAATCTCCTCCAAATTTAGAATCATTGCATCTTTCAATTATCTATTGAGTTTCTTCATTAGCACACATCTTTTAATAATTAGATTTTTGCATTATTTATATAAATATGGGTCATCCCAAAAATAGAAGTTTGAATCATATATAAAATTCTTTAATTATGGATTTTTGATATCATGTGGCAAGATATTACTTACAATATAATTTACTTTATCAACCTACCATGGTACATTCATTTCATCAATACTATATAATTGTTCATCAGGGAAATTCTCTAAAATTTCATTTGCAAAATTAGTTAATATTACTTTTTTTAGTCTAGACAAATGATCAACAATTTGATTATTATTTCCCCTTCTATTAACTACGGTAAAATCAAACTTTTGCAATAAAAGTATCGATCCAATTAATCTTAGTTTAACATACTTCTTTTTCATCAAGTATTTAATAGTAGAATGATCTGTGTGCACTATACATTTACTTCTAATTAAGTAAGGTCTAAATTTATCAAAGGCATAAACAATAGCTAGTAACTCTCCTTCAGAAGTAGTTTAGTTAATTTGAGCATCATTCAAAGTTTTACTAGCATAATATATTACTTTTAAAACTTAGTTGTGTCTTTGTACTAAAACAACCCCAGTAGCATAATCACTAGCATCGCACATTATTTCAAATGATTTTTCCCAATTAGGTGGAACTATTATAGGTGCAGTGGTTAATCTTTCTTTCAATAAATCAAATGCTTTTATGCATTCCTCGTTAAAATCAAATTTTGTACCTTTTTCTAAAAGTTGGCATATCGGCTTAGTTATTTTCAAAAAAATTTCTATGTAGCACCTGTAGAATCCAGCATGTCCTAAAAAAATTATTACCCCTTTAACATTAGTAGAAGGTGGTAATTTTTTTAATAACTTGAATTTTGGTAAGATCTACTTCCATGTTATTTTTTGAAATTTTATGCACAAGTACAATACCTCCTGCAACCATAAATTGACATTTTTTTCCCATTTTAGTACTAGGTTGATTCTTTCACAAACTTCCAAAAATTTTGTAAATTATTTAAGGATAATTCGAATGAAGTTCTGAATACAGAAAAATCATCCATAAACACTTTGATTCCATGTTTAATAAAATTACCAAAAATTGACATCATACATCTTTAAAATGTTGAAGATGCATTGCATAGTCCAAAAGGCATTCTACAAAAGACAAATGTTCTATAGGGGTTTTAAATGTTGTTTTCTCTTGATCCTCTGGAGCAATTGAAATTTGGTGATAACCGATATATCCATCTAAAAGAAATAATACTTATTTCCAACCAACCTATCCAACATTTAGTCTAGAAAGGGTAAATGAAGTGATCTCTTCTGTTGGCCATATTTAATTTTCTATAGTCAATACAAATTCGCCAACCAGTAACTTGCTTTATTGGAATTAATTCATTTTTCTCATTTTCTTCAACGGTCACTCTTCCTTTCTTTGTAACATAGTGAATTGGACTTACCCAAACACTGTCTGAAATAAGATATATAGATTCAACAACTAGCCATTTTAAAAATTATTTTTTAACAACTTCTTTCATTATTGGGTTTAATCTCCTCTGAGGATCAGCTTTAGGTTTGTATTGTTCATTTAATAGAATTCTGTGCATACAAATAGAAGGACTAATTCCTCTAATATCTATTAAAGTCCATCCAAAAGCCATTTTATATCTTTTCAAAATTTCTTTTAATTTTTTTTCTTGAATTTCAGTTAACTCAGAAGATACAATAACAAACAATATAGATGACTCTCATAAAAATACATATTTTAAATGAGCAGCTAATATCTTCAATTCAAGTTCAAGTAGTTTAATACTTGAAGAAATAAGATGTTTATTATCATTTTCTAATAAGTCTAAAGTTTCAAATAAATCCAGAATATAATCTAAATCCTCTTCTTTTATTTCGTCCTTATTTTCAAAATTTCCTTGCTTTAATTTATCTTCAAACTCCTTCTCAAAATGCTCATTACTCAGATAATCAGTTACTTCCATCCTAAAACATTCCTTGTCTTTTTCTATTACAGGATATTTTGTAGCTTCTACTATATTAATTTTTACTTCTTGATATTAACTCTCATTATTAATTCTCCTTTTTGCACATCTATCACATTTGTCCTTGTTGCAAGAAATAGGCTCCCCAAAATAATAGGAATCTCTTTATCTTCCACCATATCTAATACTATAAAGCCTACAAGGAAAATAAATTTAACCACTTCTACTAATACATCTTGGATAACTCCTTTCAGATAAATTATTGATCGATCAACTAACTGAAAAGTTACAATAGTAGAGGAACTCTCTCCCAAATCTAAACATTTAAAGATAGATAGAGGCATAAGATTGATACTATCTCCCAACTACAAATAAAGCTTTTCCAAAAAACATTTCACCAATAGCACAAGTTATAGTAAAACTACGAGGATCTTTTAATTTTTCAAGAAGCTTTTTCTAAATAATAGCACTACACTCTTCACTGAGTGCAACAATCTCATAATTTGTAAACTTCCTTTTCTTTTTTAGTATATACTTCATAAATTTCACATAACTTGGCATTTGTTTCAAAGCTTCATCAAAAGTAATGCTTATCGTTAACTTCTTAAGGATTTCTAAGAAAATTATAAATTGTTTATCTTTACTCTTCTACTTTAGTCTTCGAGGAAATGAAGGTAATAGTTTTTCTAATGGACCTCGTGTTTGTGCATTTTCATTTTGGTCACTTTCCATTTCATCCTTCTCTTTATCAACTTCAGTTTCATTTTGGATCCTTGTTTCAACTTCTTTTCCACTTCGTAATTGAATAGCTTTAATTTTCTCCATATTTTAATCTTTTAGCTTAACTTCCATAGTACTCGGAAGAATTCTAGAAGGTCTGTTACTAAGTGCAGTGGTAATATGTCCTAATTGATTTTCAATAATTCTAATAGCAACCCCTTGATTCTGTATTTGATTTCCCATGTTCAACATTTCTTCTTCAATTATCAAGTTCTTTTTCTTAAATCGAAGAGGATAATAAGGTCAAAAATTAGGATTTCCTTGGTTGTTCAAATTTCTAGAGAGAGTCACCGATATGTTATCATTATTCTAACTAAAATTAGTGTGATCTTTCCATCCAAGGTTATAATAATTAGAATAGGGATAATTATTCGATTATTTATAACATTTAAAGTTCCATAAGATGACTGACTATCGATTATTTGCCCTAGTGAATTTTCCTCTAATGCTGGGGATATTTGAGAATGGTTCACTACAACTTGTTAAATCTTTTTTAAAATAGCAGCAATTTAGGATGCTAAAATAGACATTGCATCAAAATCAAGAATACTAGCTACTCTCTTAGGATTTACCCTTTTAGAGGGCCATTGAAAATTGTTAGTAGCCATTTCTTCGATTAAAGAGTATGCTTCATCAAAAAGTTTGGACATTAGTGATCCAGCTGCAGCAGCATCTATAATAGATCTAAGTGATCCCACTAATCCATTTTAAAATGTTTGAATTATAAACCAATCTGATAAAGCATGATGTGGACAATTTCTGAGAAAATCTTTAAATCTTTCTCAGGATTCATATATCGATTCCCCTTCAAACTAACAAAAAAATGTAATATTATTTCCAAGCTTAGCGTTTTTAAGGGTGGAAAATATTTAGCCAAGAATTTTTTTGATAGTTCTCCCCAAGTTCTGATATATCAAGGGGCTAATGAATTTAACCAAACTCTGGCTGTATCTCTTAAAGAAAAAGAAAAAAGTCTAAGCCTAACATCATCATTAGACACTCTGTCATATTTAAAAGTTGCACAAATTTCAAGAAAACTAGCAAGATGTAAGTTAGGATCATCAGTAGGTGTTTCTCAAAACTGATATTTTGTATCATTTGGATAATACCAGGTTTAAGCTCAAATAAATTATTAGCAACATCAAGATTTTAAATAGTCGAGTGAAGTTCACCAGCTGTCGGATAAGCATAATCCTTTAAGAGGCTCTGTTGATTTTCAATTGTTTGATTATCCAAGTTATTCGACAGTTTGTTTAAATTTTTAATTTCTTTTTTTTTTTTCTGAATTTTTCTTATAGTACGTTCTAATTCTAAATCGTAAGGCACTAAACCTTCAAATCTAATATTTAAGATAAATAAATATAATAAGCAAAGAAAATTTTCTTAAATATATAATTATTTATTTTTGGATTTTTAATTTTTTAAATTTTTTTGATATTTTGTACTTTCTATATTTTTATCTCTAAATTTCTTAATTTATCAAATCTATTCAATTTACCATTACCTTCCCTAGCAAAAGTGCAAAAAACTTGATTCTCGTGAAAATATAGTTGTGTAAATTTTATATAAGTTTGACTCTGCTATACAACGACACCAAGAGCTTGATGCAACATTTATGATTATAAAATTTAAACAATTAATGTTGGGATTCTACGCAAGTATACGTATCATTATCAAGTAATAAAGGACTCTATATTTAAGCCCCAAATATCGATCCCACAGGGAAGGTTTAAATTTAAAGTCATAAATTTACTATGAAATTCACAGAAATTAAATTGAAATTACTATCACTAATTTTTAATGCTGAGATATTATCAAAGCTAAACTATTTTATTATTATCAAAACTAAAGTGCAAAGTTTAAACACTAACTTCTAAACTACTAAACTATGTTCTTGTGATGAAAATTTCTGATGTGAAAAAGGATCTTTCCCACAACAATGAGATTTTTGTAAAATGAGACGAGATAAATTTTTTTAATATATATTGTGCCAAATAGGTGTAGTTTTAATATGTATTGTGCCAATACATATTGTGCCAAATATGTATTGTGCTAAATAGGAGCAGTTATAAAAAATCATTGGCTAATCCCAGGTTTAGTCCCTAAATTTGTGGCTAGGCTAGGAGGATACTGGCTCCCACTCAAGAGCTTCGACTTCTCTTCACTTAAAGGCTAACTCTCACTTTATTTATTAAGCACTAAGACCGAATTAGGGATTTTTGTCTGTCACCCTAAAATCTCCAATTCTACACCCAACAACGTATATTTCCCTATTTATTTGCTCTTAACTCTATGAACAAAATACTCTTTCATGGAATCAAATGTGATCCTCACCCTATTATAAAACTCATACTCCATTTCTCCGATCATATGTTTCACAACACATTTTAATAATTCAATTGGCCAGATTGAAATGTAAATTAAGTTTGAAGTTAAAAATTCATCACAATTTATTTTATATTTAATTATTGGCACATCCAAATTATCTCTTCATTTAACCATACCTTAGAGTAGGGAGAAAGATAAAGTAGACTACTCAGACATTATGAGAATGATATAACAAAACACAAATTTCATATATAAAGAAATTTCATACAACACTAATAAACAAACAATGCTTATCTGAAACTCATTCTCAAAGCAAATCCCTTGTAGCCTCTCCTAAAAAATGTAAGAAGAAGAAATCTCTCACTTTTCTGCTTCTTCAACACTCTTTGAGAAGATTTCACACTTAATATCAGCACAAAAAATCTAAACTTTTAAAGAAAAATCACAAATAGACTCCTGAATTATGGTGGAATGAAGATGGAAAAAGTGTATAGAGGTGAGGTGTGGCAAAAATGAGCACGGAGGAATAAAGAGGGGCCCTTTTCTGATCAATTTCAGCCCAAAATAGAGCCTAGAGTCAGTTCTCCAATAGGTGGATCCACAAACCCTTAAAAAGTGCCCAAATTCATTGAATATTCTAGAAATAAGGTCTGAACCGACATTGGTGTCGTCGGTGCCAACGTCCCGTATTTAATTTTGCTACTCTCTATTAAATGGCATCGTCGACACTGCTTCTGGCGTCATCTATGATGAGTAAAATCCATTAGGCTTTTTGTAAGTCTGTGCCATCGGCGCAACTTCTAGCACCGTCGGCGCTGCTCCTTGCGCCGTCAACGCTGAATATTTTTTCAAAAATGACATTTTGACTCCAAATTCTATCCTTTTTTACTTCCTTCTTGCTTCAAGTCCTAAAAATCAACAACCTGCAGGAAAATATAAAAATATCTTCCATTAAAGCGCAATATCACGAAAAATGAGTATAAAATATGGGTCTAAAAATGTATATATTTTTGGTGTATCAGTGCCCTAGTTCACTTTTTCACCTTTCTTTATCATCACCAAATTTAACCCCTTCACTCCTTTTAGTATTTTTCATCCATTTGATTGTACCTAAATGAAATACACACAAATACCTTTCATTAAAGCGTAATATCTCAAAAGTAGGTATATAAATGTGTTTAAAAATACTATATATTTTAGGTGTATTAATCACAAATTTTGTGATTTCACAAAGATGTTTGTAGCACAGTTTGCCAATAATCAGAAGCCATGGAAGAGTTCACGAAACTTGGTGTTGATCATGCAGAGACAACATGTGTTTCATCGATCATTGTCACATGATCCAGAAAGAGATGTTGGATGTGTGGAATCTGAAACATACTGAAGCACATGCCACCCAAGCTCAAGAGTTGCAGAAGGGACGAGATAGATATGTTTTGGATCTCCAGTGTGCAAAGACTCTAATTAATCTTTTTTATCAAGCCAATAGTCATATTTTAATTGAAGAGTATAGGTCCACCATAATTTTTGTTAGGGTAGAAAAAACCACCATTCATCTGATGAAGAAGATCCAAAGAGATGATAGATGGAGTCCTGGAGGAAACTCACAACATTCTACTGGAACATAATATGAAGATAGTCGGCCACCCTAAGACAGTAGGAGGGTCAACTGGAATAATACTGGAGGAGGTTAGGTAAGGCGCCCAAATTAATGACCAACTCTTTACAATGACCAGTCATTCTATGACCACAAAGTGCCAAAAGCTACTCTACTGAGTATCTTGAAGGCAAACTAATTAAAGGTCATAAAAATAAAAGAAAACTTCAATAAGTACCATCAATAAGAGCTGAAGCTTTTCTCCTTCAAACTTGGAAGTATTGTACCTACCATAGAGAATATGACCATCTTGCAAATGGATGCTAGCACCTCTATAGCCTAGTCGAGTAGTACTTAAAAGCTATAATGTTTAAGGAGTTTGTACTACCAAGTTCAACGACCCAGAGTCATGGGAACACGTTAATAGAGGAAATCTTGAATGAGACAGTTCAGGCAAACGTAGTCTATATCATTGGGATAATGCTAACCATCTTTAAGGGAGCTCAAAAATCATTCTAGCAAGCCTATTTGAAGTAGCTCTGATCATGATAGCTTTTTGTAGTTACCTTTGCTTGAAAATGTACCTCTCATCCACTAATCACACTCACAAATGCAAACCTGCAACTAAGGGGAAAGCATTACATTAATGTTATTCTCTTAATGATGATGAATTGTAATTACTGGATAGGTAGCATTCTAGATGATAATGATAGCTCTGTGAATATCTTCTTCAAATCAGTATTTGATAAGTGAAAACTCCAAAAGAAAAGGTTAGTGGTGCATGTTGACCTACTTTATGGTTTCTTTAACAAAAGGAAGGAAATCTTAAGAGTAATTGCAGTTAGTTGGGGAGTAGATGAAAAGCAATTCTTCTACATGGAAGAATTCCTAGTGGTAGACTCATCTCCAACTTAGAACTCAATATTTGGTTGTCCTTCACATAATGATTATAAAGTAGTGGTATCTATGTACCACGTTGTATTTAAGTTTCATGATGATGTAAATAATTTCTTAGTAGGGGAACTTTGAGATGCCCTAAACATACAATCTCAGGGGGATTGAATGCTTAGACCAAGAGTTACTCGTCCTCAAGAATAGAGTTGAGTGGGTCTCAAGACCTATGAGACCAATAAATATCAGTAAATATTTTCTAGTAAGCAAAAATTTGATGTAGCCTTTAAAGACACACTGGTCTAAGTCTAAGCCGAGCATCATAATGTCTTTTCTTAGTCAGTATGAGAGATGCCATAGATCCAACTTGACATCACCTACATCCAGCTGTACATGAATCCAACCGCTTGAGCAATTAAGTAGAAGATAAGGCCCTTAGGGATGACTCCAGTGGGATGAATTCAAGAAGAGGTTAACAAACTAAAGGAGTCAAGCTAATCTGGGAGGTGCAGTACTCTACATGGGTCTCCAATGAAATCAATCTCAAGTAAATAAGGAATCAAAATAAGCTTGGGAGGAGGAGAAGTTTTATACCTTTGCTCTGAGAAGGGAGGCTTCGATCAGAGGTGCTCAATACATTCATTGGGGTCCAAGGAGTCCAGGATTAATCTTCTTACTATGGTGTAAGTCCTAGGTTTGAATTCGACCAAGCTCAATTTCAGGTGTTGGTCTAGAGCTATGGTGGAGGCTATTTTAGAGGGTAATTTGACAGGGCTTTATTTTCTCTTGCTGTTGTGAAGGTGTCGGTGATATTTCGGGTTAATTTGTGGGATTTCCTATAAGAAGCTGTCGGTCGCTAGAATCAAAATCCCGTCGCCCGCTTTGGAAAGACATTGAAGTATGAAATCAAACTGACCCCATATTTTTCATTGTTTAAAATGAAAGAGCGTTGTACCNAGACATTCATTTGGTCTGTGAAACCTTTGTATTTGTTAATAAGATCACATGTTTAATATAAAGAATTAAATAGGGTTTACATTAAGTTGGTTTGGACATGCTTCCTATAAAGGAAAGCCCCTATAGTTAATTACATCTTAAATGACCAAAGTCACCGAAGAAGACTCTCGATAAAAATTAGGAAATGTTATCTTCAAGGAGTTTCAAAGGGTAAGACTTTTCAATGAGATCAGACATAGATATGTGAAAGGGGATTGGTTCAAATTTGGAAACATTTTGTTGTAGAGTCCAAAGGAGGAAGAACAAGGGGATGACATGGATCCAGAGGAGACCTCGGTGACTTCCAAAGCTATCCTAATGTTTGGCTTCAGTTTTGAGGATAAATATTTAGGTGTTTCATTCTGTCAATTTTATTAGCTATGGCTTACATTCGTGTGAAATGATCACACAAATAGCCTCGAAGATGTGAGGATTTAGGTTGTGACAAAATGACAACCTCAGAATCCTAAGACGAGTTAGGGCTTATATTGTATAGCAGGGCTATACCAAGGCCTAAATATAAGGTGAGGATTTACGTTGCATAAGTAAGCAACCTCGAAGTCCTATGGCTTTGTTTTTTATATCTAAGGAAGGAAGATTGGTATAGCTGGGGAAGACAGGTTTTGCTGTTGAAAATGGTCGTGCTGCCCACCATGCTAGCTCCAAGCTCCTTGCTGTGACGAGTTTGACTTTTCTAGTGTGTTAAGTTATGATGTCAAATCAGGTGGCCCTATGGTTGAAGTTCTTTAAATTTATGGGGGCNAATAAAAGATTAAATAGGGTTTATATTAAGCTGGGTTCGGATATGCTTCCTATAATGGCAAGACCCCTATAGTTAATTACATCTTAAATGACCAAAGTCACTTAAGAATACTGTCAATAAAAATCAAGAAAAATTATCTTCAAGGAATTTCAAAGGGTAGGACTCTTCAACGAAACCCGATAAAAATCAAGAAATATTATCTTCAAGGAATTTCAAAGGGTAGGACTCTTCAACGAAATAACTCTCAATAAAAATCAAGAAATATTATCTTCAAGGAATTTCAAAGGGTAGGACTCTTCAACGAAATCGGTGTAGAGGTGTGAAAAGGGAATGGTTCAAATTTTGAACATTTTATTGTAGAATCCAAAGGAAGAACAGGAAATATTATCTTCAAAGAATTTCAAAGGGTAGGACTTTTCAATGAGATCGGACGTAGAGGTGTGAAAGGGGATTGGTTCAACGAAGGTAGGACTCTTCAACGAAATCAGACGTAGAGGTGTGAAAGGGGATTGGTTCAAATTTGGAAGGCAGGACTCTTCAACGAAATCGGACATAGAGGTGTGCAAGGGGATTGGTTCAAATTTGGAACATGGTGGGACTCTTCAACGAAATCAGATGTAGAGGTGTGAAAGGGGATTGGTTCAAATTTGGAACATTAGAGTCCAAAGGAGGAAGAACTAGGGGATGTCATAGATCTAGAGGAGAACCTTGGTGACTTCCAACTCTTCAACAAAATTGGATGTAGAGGTGTGAAAGGGGATTGGTTCAAATTTGGAACATTTTATTGTAGAATCCGAAATCAGACATAGAGGTGTGAAAGGTGATTGGTTCAAATTTGGAACATTACGTTGTAGAATCCAAAGAAATCGGACATGGAGGTGTGCAAGGGGATTGGTTCAAATTTGGAACATTTTATTGTAGAATCCAAAGGAGACTTTTCAATGAGATCGGACAAAGAGGTGTGAAAGGGGATTGGTTCAAATTTGGAACATTTTGTTGTAGAGTCCAAAGGAGGAGGAACTAGGGGATGTCATGGATCCAGAGGAGAACCTCGATGACTTCCCAAGCTATCCTAATGCTTGGGATGTCATGGATCCAAAGGAAAACCTCAGTGACTTCCCAAGCTATCCTAATGTTTGGCTTCAGTTTTGAGGAGAAATATTTACGTGTTTCATGCTGCCAATTTTATTAGTTATGGCTTATATTCGTGTGAAATGATCATACAAATTTCCTGGAAGATGTGAGGGTTTAGGTCGTGACAAACGACAACCTCGAAATCCTAAGACGAGTTAGGGCTTATATTGTATAGTAGGGTTATGCAAAGGCCTAAAGATAATGTGAGAATTTACGTTACATAAGCAAGCAAACTCGAAGTCCTATGGCTTTGTTGTTTAAGTCTAAGGAAGGAAGATTACTTTAGCTGGGGAAGAAAGATTTTGCTGTTGAAGATGGTCGTGCTGTCCACCAAGCTAGCTCCAAGCTAGTGTGTCAAGTTATAAAATCAGATCAGGTGGCCTTATGGTTAAAGTTCTTTAAATTTTATGAGGGCATATTGAAGTTGATTAGAGCGACACCGGTTAGGATCCTATGGTTCCCTCGTTCCAGCACCACTATTTTCTATTGGATTCACTTAGTACAAATGAACTTACTAAACCCAACTTAATGAGTTCCATTTAAGTCGTTGGAAGCCTCGTTAGCAACCGTAGGTTACCTCCTTCGAGGGATTCCCGATCATCCCAGAGAGACATCTTAATTTAGTTAAAGTTATGGTTTTGTGTAATGTTTGTGATTAAATTTTGAGTTGTTTTATATTTTGAATGTTGTGGCGGTGAATTTTATCTTTTCGATTTTAATTTTTGTTTTGCGGCTATCCTAGTAGTTTTAGTTTTCATGGAGGGTGACATCGTTGTTTAGCATGCAAGTTCGTAGTTTTGGGTTATGGTTATAGTTAACATGCAAGTTTATGTTGTTTTCATACATGCAAGTAAATGCAATCTTATGGTTGTGTGGCTATCCTGATGGTTTTAGTTTTCATACAGGGTGACATTGTTGTTTAGCATGCAAATTATGGTTATGTGGCTATCCTGATGGTTTTAGTTTTCATGTAGGGTGACATCTTTGTTTAGCAAGTTGTAGTTAACATGCAAGTTTATGTAGGTAAATGCAAGCATGAAACATGTAAGCAAAAGGCAGAAGAAAAACGGTACTATAAACTAAAAAAGCGTACCTAGCGAGTCTTCTCGTTCCACCACCTGAAACTTGAAAATGCATGTGAGGGAATTTATGAAGAGCAGGATAAGTAAAGTTCTGAGGGGTTTTCCTAACTCTACGTTGTATTTTGGTGAGTCCTTAAAATTTTAATTAACGATGATTTCATTAATCTAAAAATATTAAGTTTAATAGGCCTCTGGGGTATCCAACAAGTTAGGAGAGGGAAGCAGGTCCATGTCTCGCTCCCACCAACTAGTGAAAAACCTCGAGTCCATTTAAAGTTATAATGTCGCTTAATGGTTCATCCTGTAAATATCCTTAATGCTCAGTGAACATTGATGTCCAAATTATCCCTAAGATTAGGGTAACTATCACTTATGATTCAATTTAAGAATTATGTGGGTGAAGACCCTTAAAGGGGCAAATTAGTGTAATTTGGATACTTAGCAAAATTTTAATCCTAATTGGGCTTAATGGTGTGTCAAGGATGTTTGATTTAATTACGTTTATTTCTCTAATCCTCATTTAGTCAATTTTAATTTAGCTTAAGTCACCACTAAGCCTTTATGATCTAGGTGTGTGTCTTAATTAGTTTTGAAAAGGTTAAGTTTTAAGTGGTCATGATTCATGATTTGAATTTTATTTGAAAGTCAACATAGGGTTATTAAATTGATTAGTTATTGATTTCAGAAGTCTCACCCCTAAGTCTGGATCATTTAATTTTTTAAAAGCTTCCAAATTTTGATAATTTAGAAATTTATTAATCTTAATTAAGAAAGTGAGATTAGTTTCTACCAATTAACCCCTTTGTGTTTCGAACATCGAATAAATTGATTAAGATTAGAGGTTACCCATTCCCCTCTTTGAATTAAGCCTAAATGTCAATGAAGGCAAGATTTCCAATATTACACATTTGCCCCTAAGGCTCTAACACTTCATAAATTGTCAAATTCAATTCAAATGACTACTACCTCATTAATGGGTCTATTAAGACATCAGAGGAGAAAATGTGATTTTTCAAAATTTAATTTAATTTATATAATTATTTTATGCAAAAATAGGATTTTTCAAAGAAAATTCCATAACTTGACCAAGACAAAGCCTAATCCCTTGAAATTTTTAAAGTATTTTTCAAAGAAAATTCCTAACTTGACCAAAGTAAATTATAATCCCTTGAAATTTTTAGTGATTTTTAAAAATTTAATTTAATTTATATAATTATTTTAATGCAAAAATAGGATTTTTCAAAGAAAATTCCCTAAATTGGACCAAGGTAATCTATAATCCTTTGAAATTTTTACTGGAGATAGACCTAAACAAAAGCAGCCTTTGTATCAAATTTCACAATTTTTTCAATTCTCTGTGATTTATGAGAATTATTTTAATTTCGGGGTTATTTAATAAAAATAAAATACTTTACATTGTGAAAATAAGTTTTATATTTTTGAAAAATCTCCTCAAGCTCAGAGAACTTAGAGGAGAAAATGTTATATTTTTCTAATTTTTCATTGATTTATTGGAATTATTTTTGTGAAAACACATTTTCAGCATTTCAAAAATTATTTTTAAACTTTGAAATTCAATATCTTTATTTAGAAAATCAGTAAAAATATTCAAATTATTCCTACGTGAATTGGAAACAATTTAGAACATTTCTATGAGTTTTACTATTTTTACGATTTTTATGAATTTTTTAATTATTTAAATATTTAGAATAAGTTAAAAATCAAATTTTTATCTTAAATATCATTTTATTTTTAGAAAATACCCCTGATCACAGAGGCCAAAAAATTAAGTTTTTATTTTAAATATCATTTTATTTTTAGAAAATACCCCTGATCACAGAGAGCTAAGTTTCATAATTTTTTGAGTTATATTTTGATTTTTAAAAAATCATTTAAGTGTTAAGTGTGGTATTTATCTTTAAAAATCAATTTAAGTTATTAAATAAACTCAAAATATTTTGAAACTTGAGTGGAATTTATCTTTAAAAATCAATTTAAGTTATTAAATGAACTCAAAATATTTTGAAACTTTTATGGATGAGTTCTCTAGATCATAAACCACAGTGGAGATTAAAAATCAAGTCATTTAAATGTTTATATTTTCCAAAATTAATTATTTTCAAGTTCTCTAGATCATAAATCACAGTGGAGATAAAAAATCAAGTCATTTAAATGTTTAAATTTCTCCTCTGGATCATAAATTATAGTGGAGATCAAAAATCAAGTCATTTAAATGTTTATATTTTCCAAAATTGTGGAGATCAAAAATCATGTCATTTAAATGTTTATATTTTTCAAAATTAATTATTTTAGTAATTTAGTATTTGGAAAATTTAAGGATGTTTTAAATGACTTGATTCATGAAATTATTTTCAAAGGTTTCTTTGGTCATGGTAGACCTTCCAAAATTTTCTTGGGATTTAATAACCAATATGCTAATTTCCATGCTAGTCAGTATTTTAAATGAATTGACCCATGAAATTATTTCCAAAGGCTTCTCTAGTCATGGTGGACCTCATTTTAAATGACTTGACCCATGAAATTATTTCCAAAGGTTTCTCTAATCATGGTGGACCTTCCTTTAAATGACTTGACCCATGAAATTATTTCCAAAGGTTTCTCTAGTCATGGTGGACCTTTCACTGATCAATATGCTAGTTTCCATGATTATTTTAAAGAAATAATGTGGAATAACTTGAAAAATATCATGATTATTTAAAAGAAATAATGTGAAATAACTTGAAAAATATGGGTCTCTGTATAGGAAGCTCCTTCTAGTCATGGTGGACCTTCCAAAATTTTCTTAGGATTTTATAATCAATATGCTAATTTCCATGATCAAAGGTTTCTCTGGTCATGGTAGACCTTCTAAAATTTTCTTGGGATTTAATAACCAATATGCTAATTTCCATGATTATTTTAAGGAAATGATAAAATTTTTTTTGGGATTTAATAACCAATATGCTAATTTCCATGATTATTTTAAGGAAATGATGTGAAGAATCTTGAAAAATATAGGTTTTTGTATAGGGACCTTCTCTAACTTTAGAAAAATCATAGAATCCTTCCCCTGACAGAGGCTACAACATGTAAAAATTTGAAGCCAAGGTGATGTGTCAATATGCATGGAGAATGAAATGATTCCAAATAGTGTTTAATTAATTAAAAATATTTAATGCATCAAATAGACTTGAAAATTATTTCAGATTATTCTCCTCTGTTCACTGAGCAAGTGGGTATTTTTATTTTATTTTTGTGATTTTTCTACAAAAAGTTATGTATTTTTGATGTTAAGGGTATTTAAATAAATAGGAAAAAGCCATATTTATCTATTTAAACAGCGCGTGCTGAATAGATCCTAGGCAGCTCCGAAGGCGTGCGTGGCGCGCTCTGGTTGGACGTCGCCGTCCACGTAGCTGCTGACTCGACCCGCTGTTTATGTCCCGAAGCGCTGCCTGGCTCGATCTCCCCTGTCCATTTGATACACGCTTGATCGAACGGCTCCCCGTCATCGTGCCCGATAGAATGATCGTGTGCCCATCCACACTAAAACCTTAAGATCTCGGCCTAGACTCAACCAAATCACTTTGGGTTTGATCCCATGGACTCGTATAAGTGAGACAAACACATCCATACGGCTAAGGTACCATGAAATCATGCTTAAGTAAATGGAGAATCAAAATAAGCTCGGGAGGAGGAGTTCTATACCTTTGCTCTGAGAAGGGGAGCTTCGATCAAAGGTGTTCAACACGTTCGTTGGGGTCCAAAGAGGCTAGGGATTGAGTCTCTAGCCTTGGTGTAAGGTCTAGGTATGAATTCGACCATGCTCGATTTCAGGTATTGGTCTAGAGCTATGGTAGAGGATCTATGGGAAGGGAATTCAATGGGGCTTTGGCTTCTCTCACTCTTGTGAAGTGAAGTGTGGAGGTGTATTGGGTTATATCCTGGTTTCCAGCAGGATTTCAAGCTCAAAATTGAGCTCCGACAATGGGAATGGATGAGGGAAAATTGTTGGGATGCGCTGAGGGGATCTTAAGGAGGCTTTGTGTGAAGTTTAGAGAGACCTCGCTGAGAAATTTTTAGCACACCTCCAATGGTCGTGGAAGGTGAGTTTTTATAAAAATGGCCATTGGGTTGCTCTCAGGGCATATGTTTGGGTGCATTATGGTTCTTAGGTGGATGGCAGAGGAGCTCTTCAATTTGATTTGGATGAGCTGGCCTTTAGCATTGATTTGGGTGAGGTGCCATGGGGTTGGCTCTCAGTTTTGGGCTTTTCCGGCTACTAGGCTAGCCGGCCGGCTAGGGGGAGGTGGCTAGGAGCTCAGGGAACCCAGAGCAATCCATCACAACAATTTAATGCAAATGTGCTTAGATTTGGCAAAGTTATCCTAAGCATGTGCATTTTTGGAAATAAGATCCCTTAATTTGGGGGACCTTTGGTCCATGGCTTGATTTAGGTGGTTTCATGGTGTTTGGACTGGTCACTAAGTCCAACTAATGGTTGTGGTGCAGTTAATTTGATGGCTTTAAGGTGGTCAGGTCACATTTAGTGTATGGGTCCAAGTGGGTGCAAATGACCAAAA
>JXCR01120579.1:0-21723 GCA_002079205.1 Phalaenopsis hybrid cultivar
GCGTTCGACAAGCTACTTATGGCTCAGCTCGATTAATGTTCATTCATTAGTTTTATTATTAAATAATTGAATGAGCTTGAATACTTTCAAAAGCACTCGTTTACTAAATAAATAAGCTTGAGCAACTTGTTGTTGGTTCATTTATATGAATTAACAATATCATTTAACGAACTTGAACACACTCATAAATAAGCTTGATTAAAGCTCAATTACATCTCGATTGTAGTTCATTCATAAAAGAATAACATTTAAATATTTATTTTTAAGCTCAAGGAGTATTTTTTAATACGACACATTTATTTTTCCCAATAAGATGCTGGTATAAAGCTCAAGCAAATCTTGATTAAGACTCACTTATGATTGATATTATTTTCTTAAACAAGCTACTCATTAGGAGGTTTGATAATTCATGTATGAATCTAGCTTGTGTTGAGCTCAAATAACATGTTTATAAATGAGCTTGAACACAATTATAATCTTAAAAGTTCAAATCAAACTCAAGTTGATCTTAAATAAGCTCTTAATATATGAGTTTAGTCACAGACAAAAAGTCCCACATAGGCTAGGTGTAGGGTCGAAAAACAGTATTTAAGTCCCGAGCTGCCCACCACCCCTAAGAGCTCTTTCGGGAGCTGACATTAAGCTCAAACCGATACCTGCTCAACATGACTCAATTCATTTGCAGACCCTACTTTTAGCCTTTTCTAGTACTTCGTCGTTTATTTAAACAAGTTCGTGAAGGAGTTTGGAAGGAGCATAAATAGGAGAAAGATATTGGTTTCAAACACACCTCCACTTAATTCTAACAAACACTTGTCAAAGGAGATTAATATTGAAATTATTAGAAATTCAAAAATTAAATTGAGAATTAAAGGTATTAATTAAATTTAATAATAAAAACAAAGTCATATTTAGAATAAATGTTGTAATTAAAAAAACTTTACGGCTTTACAAAGAGATATTACTAATTAATATTAAATTATTGATTTTATTTGCTTAATTTAATTAAATTAAAATTATTTTTCTATTAATGTAGTATATTAGTTATTAAAGTTTAATAATCGATATGTTATCTTATGCTAATTATAATTTAATTAAATTATTAGAATTNTTGATTCTTACTCAATACTCACATTTCTTTTGTCTTCTTTCTTTGTTTTCTTTTTGGCTTTCATGTTCTATATGGAATCAGAGATCAGTTGCTCCATGCCATAAACAACTGTAGCAAAACAATTATTCTCCTCACTCAATCGATCATGGCTTAACTATCTTCATTAGCAACACATACAAGTTTCCAAGGTTCCACTCAAATCTTTCTTTTCACCTCTTTCATAATTTTTATGTCTAACCTCAATAACATAGTTCAAACATAACTCACCTTAGAGAATTATCTGACACGGAGGTCTCAAATCATCAAACTATTAAGAACAAATGGATTTGAGGGACAAAACAACGGTTTGATATCTCAACCTGCTAACCAAAAATACACAGAATATATCAACAAACTAGAATTTCAACTGTGGACACTCATAGATCAGTCTTGCTGCAACAATATACTCAACTATCTCATTTGCATTACTTCCATGTGTAATTGGAATCTTTAGCATTAGTGAGGTAAACTCTTGAACTCAGACTTCAATTTACAATTACATCATGTATCGTACACTAAAGAATGATCTTCATAATATTACGATGAAGGATATCAACATGTCATAATACCTATCCAACATCAAAGCAATAGTTGATAGTATAACGACGGCATGACCAACAATTGATACTGAATATGTCATACCATACACTCTTAATGGATTACCACAAATTTATCAAGCTTTGAGGACTACAATTCATCTAAATTTACAACTCATAAGTTTAGATGATCTTTATTCCCTATTATGCATGTTTTTATTAATTTTCTCTCTTTATTTTTGAAAGAGTCGCCAATTTTTCTATCATCGTATGATTCCCTTTTCCGAGTAAATATCTCTTCCATATCATATTGATGATCCGTAGAAGGAAGGAATCGAAAGGTAATGACATACAACAATGAAGACAAATGAGAGAAAGAATGTGGAGAACTTCTGTGCGGCAAATCTCAGAAGGATAGTTCAAACATTTACATCCGAACATGAACAAATTGAAACAACTTGTGCCAAATATTTGTGAAAAATGTCTAAGAAAGCCACCCACAAATAGAGATTCTGGTGTGTTTGCCAGTTTTGGGGTTAAGAAAAACTCCCAAAGAAATGTATCCCCTTGGTTAATTTCATCTTAAGGAGAAGCCAAGAATACTCTCGATTAGAGGAGTCCTGATTATATTTAGGTAACAACTAGTAGAGGGCGATTGGTTATTCCACAAGAACGTCCCGATGCCATCAAAGCTTGCTCCGATCCATACGAGCAGAGAGTTAGTCTCTCATGATCCCATACGAATGGCAGGTTATTGATCGACCATAGCTTATGAAATAATCAGGTCGTTGCATAGGGTCCAACAATGCTTCCAAGGCCAAATCAGATCATAAAGGAAGAAGGTGAATCAATGTATCCTAAATAGGTGGTGACCTATTTGCGATCGAGGCCAATGTGATGACATCAATGAAGGGTCAAAAGAAGCGATAAGGCTCAAAGGGGTAGTCAAAGGAAGGAAGGAGTAATCCTAACAAGTAGAGGTAGCCAGGCTAGGGCATCACAGACCCGTCATCCCAATCCACTGGGAGTTTATGTCTACCTAATCGTGAAGGTAGTCAACCCAATATATCCGTAGATCCCTGGTAAGAAATTTATTAATTGTCCCATCCACAGGGGCCTTAGTAGCCAAAAGGTCCAAGGAATAAAACTCTATCCTATGACTATCAGGTGGAGCTTCGAGAATTGACACTTATACTCACCAAAATGACAAGGATTGCTCAAGAAAAGAAGAAAAAGAGTGGTTCAACTACAAAGAATATATCACCCCCAATAGTAGATCTTATTATTTTTCTAAGTCGGGGAAGCCTTTAACACCCTAAGCGCACCAGACAACCGCTTAAGTAGAAATCTATGTTCGGTTAGTCGGTTCGGAGAAGCAAAAGGACTTATTCTTGGGAGATGCATACGATTCAATTAGCTATTCAACTCTTACTATGGAGGCCCTATCAGTAAGTAAGACTTGGGTGAAGGCCATGCTATGCAACCTGTTTTAAAACTGACCCGAAAGCCCAGAAGGAAAGTAAAAACAATTTAGAAAAATCATAAATCTTTTTATCCTAAATTTAATTTACCTTCAAATTTCATTAGCATTTTATAGAAAATTTTTCTAAATTTAGTTCATAGAGAGCCTAAGTAATCCACTGAATTCTATGAGAAAATCAAAGGTGAAGCCAATCCAAGCATACAAACATGCAAGAAAGCTTGAAAAACAAGCTAAATATAAAATAATAAGAGGTTGGTAGCTCTTATTTAAGGTTGAGAAGCACACAGTCCAGCTCTGAGTCCCCACCCTTACCAATATCTTACATTTAGTTACGGTATTTTAAATGTGACCACATGTTTTCTTTTACTTACTCGTGTTTTCTTACGAATCACTTTTCGACTTTCCATTTTGAATGTTCCTATTTTATTTCCTTGTAAATTCATTTAAATTCTCTGTAAATTATATTATGTTTTTATGAGACTAACCATGCAGCGATAGTAGAGGCCTAGATACACATTTATATTTTATGTACTGCAATTCTTTCTTTACTTTACCACATTTCTTACCCGCATTTATTTCAAAATTAAACTTACACTTTCAAAACAATAAACAAACATAGTACACTCCTTTGGGGTTTACGAGGATTTCTCAGATGAAGTAACCTAAGGTTGCTAACGAAAGTTTTTCGGTTCAAATGAGCTTAACAACTCATTTAGACTAAGTATGTTCAAGAGAAAATAGTGGTGTGAAATGAGGGAATAGTAGGATAACAACCGGTGTCGCTCTAATTAAATTAAAATCCCCCCTCTAAAAACACAACACCAACAAAACCTATCACATAAACTGCAAAGCTATATAACCCTGCACCTGGAGCGTCACACCAAGGAGCTTGGAGCTAATTTTGTGGGCAACGCAATAAGGATATACAAAAGAACATCTTCGAGGGAGCAAACTGGTATACAACAACAAACCTTTCCTTAGAATTAAATAACAAACCATAGAACTTCGAGGTGGTCTGCCTAGCACGACATAAATATGTTGACCTCACTTTTGGGTGAGGGCTTTGGGTCTTTCCTTTAGTGAATATGATCTAGCCTTAGGACTTTCCTAATGACTATCTTAGCATCTTAGAAATGGTACCCACCATCTCCTTAGGTATTTCAACCAAATCTCTGTTCTCTATGTTGGTTCTATATGTGATCAATAATCTTTAATACAAAGATAAGAGATTACGTAAGAGAACCTTGATGAGAATTCCTATAGAACCTATGGACCATAGGAAAGTTTTGCACTATTCTACACCTTTTTTGACTTCAATATATTGTATCATTATTCATAATCATCATGATCATTATAAACATTACATTTTCGTATCACAATGTTGCAATCATTACACCCATGAGGCTGACAAAAATTATTTGAACCTAGTTTTCCCTAAAATACCCCACTTGAATATTCTAATGCTTCAAAATTTCCCAAGTCTTCCACTGAATCATAAAATCCACTTCAAAACATTTGAAATTATCATTTAGACCATTTGAAACCCAAAAATTACAGAAATATCCAATTTTTCTCTAAAATTACCAAAATACCCATGGACCCCCAAAATATCAAATTTTCTAAAATCTCATAGAGTCACAAATGAGTCATAAAAATCACACCAAATCATTCCTTATGTCATCTTGAGATTTTTAACTGTAAACTTGCTATACTTACAGACAACTTTTGACATCTCGACACCAAAATGACGAATACTTAAAAAATGCTTCGGGGATTATAAAACCTTCCACATGAATCAAAAATGACCTTGGACATTATTGTTTGACTCCAAATTTCTTCATGAACTACATAGAGCCTTTAAATGAACCGTTTGACTATTTTGACCAAAGTTGGCCAAAATTACCAAAATACCACTCATGGTCCAAAAATTTCCAAATCCTCTAAAATCATTTTCAAACACCCCTAAAACCAATTCTTGACCATCCATCGAGTCCAATTTGACCAAATTCACTCACTTTGACCAAAATCCCCAAATTAAGTTTAACGATCAATCAAATACCTCAATTTTAAATTCACATCAAATTCAACATATTAGATCCAATTTCAATTGAATCTAAATCTATTTAGTTGGCCCATGATCAATTTCCAAAATGATCAACGCAAATTAAATTTGACGCATTTTTGTGCTCGATCTATGAAGTGTTCTGAAACGACTCCGGATGATGAAGCGGACTGTGCAATCGTGTCCAGAATGTCGATTTTATCTAGGAAGGACATTCATTTTACCGCGAGGCCATGTACGGACGAAAAATGTGGGGAATATGATAATAATAATAATAATAATATTATTATTATTATTATTATTTTATAATAATAATACTCTTGTATGCATGCCTCTCCCCCCCCCCTTCCCTCTCTCTCCCCCATCCCTCTCACTGCAGCTATACAAAGCAANTGCAAATTAAATTTGAGGCATTTTTGTGCTCGATCGATGAAGTGTTCTGAAACGACCCCGGATGATGAAGCGGATTGTGCAATCCTGTCCAGAATATCGATTTTAACTAGGAAGGATGTTCATTTTACCGCGAGGCCATGTACGGGCGAAAAATGTGGAGAAGATGATAATAATAATAATAATATTATTATTATTATTATTTTATATAAATAAAATAAAAAAGCATATTAAACTATCATATTTGTTCTTATTAGCATGCCTCTCTCTCCCCATCCCTCTCACTGCAGTTATAAAAAACAAAAGAGATAATAAAAAAAGAATCTTAACTATCTCATTCCCACACCTGATCCAAAAAAAAAAAAAAAACATGCTTCTGTCTCTCCCTNCTTTTCTCCCTCTCACGCATGCACCTATTAAAATAAAAATAAAACAAACTATCCTAAATCCCACCATGCACAACCGCCTTTCCCACGTCTCCCTTTCCCTCTCTCCTCTCTCTCCCCTCTCTCTCCCTCTCTCTCTCTATCTCTCTCTTCTATATAAGAGCAACCATCCCCTCTCCTCCCCCAAGAACCGTGAACTCCTTCTCTCCTAAAACAAGATCTAAACCCCTTCACTTCCTCTCCAATCAAGCCTCCCACATCTCTGAAATTAAAAAAAAACACAACAAAAACTCCTCTTCCCACTCTCTTCCTTCCTCACCGGAAGCAGCTCCCCCTCTCCAACGAAGGCAAGCCATTCTCTTCCTCTCTTCTTTATTACATGCATGCCGCCTCACTCAAATTTTTTGTTTTGTATTTGCAGAGAGAGTAAAGACTCCACATGAACACCACACTTGTTCTCGTGCATGCTTTATCTCTCACATATTTCCGTACATACCACCGCATTCCCATGTATTTACACATCTACCACTCAAATCATGGATGTTGGCACGTTTACTACCTAAATAATGAATGTTTTGGCTTAATAATTATATCCTAAACACTTACTTCCATGCATATAGAATTTTTCTCAAATTTACATGTCTACCATTTAAGCTTTTATATTTTTGCGCCTAACACCAAACTTTGTTGCGTGCCACCCAAATCTTGTGTATCTGCATATCTAATGACAAAACTTTGATATTTACATGTGTATCTACATGTCTAATGCCGATATTTTGATACTTGTGTGACACCCAAATCATGTGTATTTACATACTCGTTATTCAAATTTGAATGTTTTATGTGCACTACTCGTCTTTTTTTTATGGACTTACATATTCACCGTTGAAACTTTCATTCACATTCACATGTATGTTATACAATTTTTATGGATTTACACGTCTAATATTTAAAATTTGACGACCTTTTTGTACATCATTCAAACATTTCTAAGGCTTTGGATATTCCTACACACCATTTAAATTTTGTGAGTTATGTATGTGATATGATACTTTAAGTCTTAACTGGATGCCACCTGGATAAGTAGAGCAATAGGGTATTTTTGACTTAAATAAATACATAAACTCTAAAAATACATATCTTGGTGTAGAAAAAAATCATAAAAATAAAATAAAAGTACCACTAAACTCAAAATAACAAGAACGAACCTAAAAATGAAAAATTTAAAAAAATAGAAATTGTTTTTTTTAAGTAGTAAAAAATAATACTAATAATAATTAAAAATTCCAAAAATATAAATATATCTCTAAAAATCACAAAAATTGTTCTGATTAATGAAAACCACTTTAAAGCAGTGTCNCACCACTAAACTCAAAATAACAAAAACGAACCTAAAAAAGAAAATTTTAAAAAATAGAAATTATTTTTTTTAAGTAGTAAAAAATAATACTAATAATAATTAAAAATTTCAAAAATATAAATATATCTCTAAAAATCACAAAAATTGTTCTGATTAATGAAAACCACTTTAAAACACTGTCATAAAATTTTCAAAGTCAGAAAATATATTTTCAATGCCTATGTCTATTTTTCTATAATATCATTAATTAAAATTTGGCCTAGTGAGTTCTCTGAGGTTATGAGCACATTAAAAAAAATGAAATTTTAATTACAATAAAAAGTTCATTTTTGAGCATTGAAAAATAATTAAAATAATAAATAACCACAAAAATTCAAAATATCTCAAATTTTCCTTGATTAAGGACAATAACTTAAAAATGCTTTCCTGAAATTTTGAAGACTCAAAAATGTATTTTAAATACTTAAAACTATTTTTTCAATGTATTTATAATTATTCATTAAAATAATTACAATAAATAAAAAAAATTAGAAAAATACAAAATTGAGTTTGTTGAACTCTTTTATAAGATTTTAGACATTCTATAAAACATTCAAGCTAATCATGATTTATTGAAGGAACTCATCCTCACAACACAATAATCAAACATAACATAACAAATGAATTCCTTAAGGACCCACCAAGATATGATTCGGGACCCGATAATTAACACAAATCAATAGAAATACCCCAAATTACTTATCCTACATTAATGACCCAATACTCAAGAATTTGAGTCTTCTCTAAGGCATTTAAATCCTTGTGAGCAACTGAAGATATTATTTTTACCGCATATGGATCATCAGGCTTATGTAAGTTTGAGGCCTAGGTGGCCAGAGCGATGAAGATAATACTTATGTGTGCTTAAACAAGGGATACAATGTAGGATTATCAGAATAGTGTCTCTTACCTCAAGGACTCCTGATAAGGGGAGAGGATAAGGACTGATGATATTATTCTCCAACTCTTGGTGAAATTGTTGCCACCGACACTCTTAGGTTGTTAGTAGACTTCGTTCTATTAGGGTAGTTAACCCGTGAACTGCACTACTTTACGAAATATTTTAAAACAAAATTTCCTTTGCAACAAAAATACCTTTTGCTTGCTAAATAAATCCTGCATGCGTGAATATCAAAATTGGAAAACAAAAAATTTTATAAAAGTGCACGGTTAATTACTTGGATCGAGGTTAGGACTGTCCTCCGTAGATTATCGGGTTGGTAGCTCTTACTCAAGGTTGGGAAGCACATAATCCAACCCCCTACCTTTACCAATGTCTTACACCCAGTCCTGATCTTCCATATGTGACTACAAATTTTCTTTTACTTGCTTGTGTTTTATTACGACTCGTTTTCTGAGTTTTTTTCCCGTACAAGATGCTTCTATTTACTTTCTTGTAGTTTATTTAAATTTTATGCAAATATATTATGTTTTATGATACTAACCATGCAATGGTAGCAGAAGCCTAAATACATATTTATTTTATGTACTGCATTCTCTTTTTATTTACTTTACCGCACTTTATTTTTCTTAATACCTTTTATTTATTCGTAATTTACCTTGGCATGCAAACCAAAACTGAAACCAAAACCAAAACAAAACAAAACCCCAAAAAAAAAAAACAAAAATTGACATACACACTGCAAAATCATAAAAACTTACTGCGACAGCGAAAACTTCAGAGCCAACTTCGTGGGCAGCTCGTTCAAGACCTTTCTTTAGTTTAAATAACAGCCTTTAGGATTCTGAGGCTGTCTTTTATGACATAAAACCTCTCTCTTTGTTAGGCTCCTGTATAGTCCCGATATGCAGCATGTCTTAACATATTTTAGGATTCCGAGTTAGTCACTCGACGTAAAACCTCCTATCTTTCTAGGCTTTTTGTGTAAATCATTAGTATACAAATCTAAGCCCTAATTAATAAAACTAGCAAGAGAACGTAAATCAATATCATCCTAAATTGAGTTAAACATTATGATAGTTTGGGAGATTACCAAGAACCTATCCTGAACTTTTAATCTCCCTTACTTTTCTTCCTTTGATTTTCAAAGCAAAATCTTTCACCTTTGAACCAATCTCTATTGGAAATTTCATAATCATGTTCGTTGAAAACCCCCACCCTTCCTTTTGAATTCATGAAAATAAAAGATTCCTGATTTTTATCAAGAGTTTTCTTAAGTGATCTGTTCGCTTAAGATATAATTAACTATAGGGGCTTGCCTTTATAGGGAACTTAAAAGAACCCAAACTTAAAATAAACCCTATTGGACTCCCATATCGAATAGGGGATTCTGTCGGTCGTCATACAAACTTGCAGATCAAACGGAAGTCATTTATTTCTATAGTTTATTTAATTCAACTTATTATCAAGCAGTGTATTAACTTTCAGGGTGGTACATTACTTGTTGTTAGCTCGATTATTCAAACTGTAGGAATCAATGAGATCAGTTTGACCCCATTTTATTCAAATTAAAATACCTAATTTCTAAATACTATATTACACTAAATTAAACCACATCAAGTTTATATGAGTTGTAGTGGTGAGTTGTGATATGGTTGTTATGAAGGCGATAATCTGCCGATAATGTTGTAGACGATGGTGGCAATGCCAGTCTTATAGGTAGTATTTGAAATCCATGGTAGTAGTTGGCAATGTGAGATGCAGGTGGTTGTTTCAGAAGTTTCAGTTGGCCACCGAGGCCATAGTAGGAAGCTGCAGAAGTTTTAAGTTGCGTTGGTCATAATTGGTAACATGAGTTGTAGTGGTGAGTTGTGACGATATTCGTAGGCCATGGAGGCTAAAGTTGAAGGCTACATGAGCTGTGAACCACGTAGGTAGTAGTTGGTCATGTAAGCTATAGAAATGTGCTATGACGACATCTATAGGGTGCGAGGGCTGCATAGGCTATGAACCTCATAGATCATAGTTTATATTGGATAGGCTGATGGTAAATTCATTTAGAAATTGTGGCAAAGAACTAAAGATACTTTGTATTCAGACTCACTAGAGGTTCTGAGTACTGTTCATAAATTGAATCAGAATGATTGACGGGCTCTTCTTTGTATTTGTATCTTTTCTTTTTTGTTCTTCTATTTTTTTTTCAATTCTTTGCTATTTCAATAGAATTATATAGAAGAAGAAATCTATGAACTTTTTATAGATCATAGTTTGTCATGTAGGCCTTAGTGGCGAGTTGTGATGACGTCTGTAGGACGCAAGGGCCAGAGTTGGGAGTTGTACAAGCTATGAACCAGATTGACTGCATTGTCGAGTTGTAATTACGTTCATAGGACGTGGCGGGAGTTGCTCGAGCTATGAACCATGTTGGTCATGTAGGCCATCATGACAAACTAGGACGATGCTTGTAGACCGCAAAAGCTGGCATTGAGAATTGCACGAGCTATGAATCGCGTAGGTCATTGTTGGTAATGTAAGTAATTGTGGCGAGTTGTGACATGTTTGTAGGTTGCAGGGGGCCAAAGTCGGGAGCTACACAAGCTATGAACCATGTACGTCGTAGTTAGTCATGTAGGCTATATTGGCAAGTTGTGATGATGTACCTAGGCCATGGTGACCAGAATTGAGAACTACATGAGCTATGACCCGTGTAAGTCATAGTCGTACGTAAGCCATAGTGGCGAGCATTGACGAAGTTCATAGGGTGCCTCGACTAGAGTTTGGAGCTATATGAGCTATTAACTACATACATTGTAGTTGGTCACGTATATCGTAGTTGGTTTCTCCGACAATAATGGAGAGATCAGACGATGTTCATAGGCCGTAAGGGTCAGAGTCAAAAACTAAATAAAAAATAAAGCATATAGGTCGTAGTTGGTCACGTAGGCCATAGTTGCAAGCTGTGACGATGTTCGTTGTTCTTAGTGGTCAGTTTTGAAAGCTTCACGAGCTATGAACCATGTAGGTCATAATTAGTCACATGGACCATAGTGGCAAGTTCCCACGACGCGTGTCGGAGGCTGCACAAGCTTTGAACCACATATGTCGTAGTTGGTGATTACAGGTACTCCCCCTTGTTCTACAAGCAAAAAATTACATAATTGCTCATCTTACAATGTTTGTGTGTAGGAGGAATTGTTGCTCCGTGGTAGTGAGCGAGCTACTACAGAGGCCCAATGTAGAGGTGACAAGAAAAAGCTACAGAGGCTAGGGCAGTGACGGTCTGAAGAGGCAGTAGTGAATGCGAACTGAGGTGGCACTGACTGAAGTTGATTAGTGAGAGGTGACGATGGTTGGAAGTAGCAGACACAAAGGCTAGAAGAGATTGCGGTGAAGGCAGCCCATGGCGGTGGTAATGATGGCGACCAAAAGAGATGATGATGAAGGTAGCCCGAAGTGGTGGCGGTAGCCAGAAGGAATGACGACCAGAATAAGCGGTGGCCCGAGGCAATGACCTAAAGTGGCGGCATCCCAATGAGGCTAGTGAAAGCAGTGGTGGCCCAAGGAAAAGAGGTTGCAGCAAAGGTGACCAAGGTGGCCTGCCAGAAGAGGCGGTGGCTGCTGGAAATGACAGTTGCAGGAGAGGCGACAACATGAAGCGATCGTCGAAAGAGGCAACGAAGAAGGTGGATCAAGGCAGCGGTGGTGGTCGAAAGAGACAGTGACTGGGACTGGCGGTGGGGACCAGGAGTGGAACCGACCAGAAGCAACAGTAGCCAGAGTTTGCGGCAGCGGGCGGAGTTACCCTGATATGCACTGCGGGATGCAGGGCAGTAGCTCTTCCTTCTGCAGACTATGGACTTATTCTTACCCCCAAGATTTAGGTCATCCTTTATGAGGGGTTTGGAGCTCTTTTTATAGAGTCGGAATTACAAACAAGATGAAAATCCAAAACATTCTTGATTGAATGGTCTAGAGAGATCCACTTGATTGGATTGCGTTTGGACTTTTGGCTACCTTAATGATATTGAAATTGAGCGAACTTGGGCTCGTTGTATTCGTCTCACCGAGACGCTCCATTTGAATATAACTATGCTGTTAGGATTTTTTAAATTTATAAAATCTAACTTCATGACCCAAAATTCATAAAATTAAATGACCAAGATCTTTGAATTTATAATTTTCACATACACATAAATGAGATATACATACCTGTATTCATGATCGCAGAATTCAGTTCGAAGATATATAATTTATTTCTCTAATCCTTTTTTCTTTCTGTACTTTCCGATGGAGAGAAAATATACATTTCTTCTTAGGAGAGAAATGCCCCTTCTCTTATTTATAAGAGAAAAGATAAGTCTGTTGGGAAGAGACACAACCTTTCTCTTAATTATCCAGTATTAACCATCATCCTTCTTGATGATTATTGACCAATAGGATTTATGATAATTTAATAAACTAATTAAAGTGAAAGAATACGGTGTCTTTTGAGAAGAGACAAGACTCTTCATTTAGATAATTGAATTAATTAATTAAAGTGAAAGGATGCGGTGTCTATTGGGAAGAGACATGACCCTCTTCTTTTTAATTAATGAATTACTATTAAAATAAATGACAGTGGGCCACATAAATGAAAAATTAACATTCTCCCACTTGGCCCACGTAATACTTAATAATGCATAACATACTGTATAAAATGTAAGTTAAAATACTTCTTCATATTGGTTAAATAATAAATCATCAATAAGTATGAAATTAATATGAATCATGACGGTTGTGTATCAATATATCGACGCAGTTCCTTCCATGTATCACAATATCAATTGCATACTTAACATAATAAGAAATAACTTCATGGTCTCATAATGTCTATTAAAAGACAAATCTTGTTAAATATCACACAACATAAAGTATAAGCTAACGATAAAAACAAGATACATAAATATCAGAAACAACAATAAACTGAGCTAAAAATGTCAAACACAAAGAGCATTAAACATTAAAATTAATAAAGGGGTTCGATAATGTCCATTTTTACAACATGTTTGTTAAATGTCTGTGGTGGTGACCATTTTGCTAATAAATCCGCAATCATAAGATTGGTGCTAATATGCTTAATTGACACCCCGTGCTTCTAAAATTCTTTTTTAACGACAAGATGCTTTAATTTCATATGTTTAACACATTTGGAATACCTGACGTTTTTAGATAGTAAATTTTAAGTGGATTGGTAATACTGTCGACAATTCCAAGTCCTGAAATAATATTCTGCAGCTATAATCCCTGAATTGTAGCTTCGAAGCATGCCACAAATTCAGCTTCCATAGTGGATGCAATAATGATGGACTACTTCGCACTTTTCCATGAGATTGCTCCTTCAACCAAAATGAATAGATAACCAAATGTTGATTTTCTGGTATCAACACAACCAACAAAATCTGAATCCGAATATCCTATCACTTCAAGATTATTAGAACTTCTATAAGTGAGCATGTGGTCCTTTGTTTCTTGTAGGTACCTCAAAACTATCTTTGTAGCTTTCTAATGATTTATTCCTGAATTACTTTGATACCTGCCCAGCATCCCAACAACAAAGCTAATGTCTGGCCTGGTACACGTTTGAGCATACATTAAGCTTCTAACAATAGATGCATAAGGAATTTTTTTCATTTTTTTACGTTCCAAATCATTCTTTGGACACTGCATACTACTGAATTTATCTCCTTTCTAAATTTGAGCAACAATTGCAGAGCAACCTTCCATATTGAATCTCTTAAGAACTCTATCGACATATGCTTTCTGAGACAATACAAACAATCCTTGTGATTTTTCATGAAATATTTCAATTCCAATCGCATAGGATGCCTCATCCATATCTTTCTTTTCAAAGTTCTTAAAGAGAAAATTCTTAGTTTCATACAAAAAACCAAGATCATTAGTAGCCGACAAGATATCATCAACTTAGATAATGAGAAATATGACCTTGCTCCCACTAACATTTAGATATATACACTGATCAACAGTTTTTTCTTTAAATCCAAAGGAAGTGATGGTATCATTGAACTTAAGATACCATTGTCGGGAAGCTTGTTTAAGTCTGTATATTGATTTCTTAAGTTTACACACCATGTGTTCCTTTCATTCAACCAAAAATCCCTTAGCTTGACTCATGTAGACGTATTCATTTAAATTCCCATTTAAAAAGACAGTTTTCACATCCATTTGGTGTAATTCCAAATCATAATGAGCTACTAGTGCCTTGATAATTCTAAATGAATATTTCTTAGAAACTGGAGAAAATGTTTCTTTATAGTCGATGCCATCTTTCTGTGTGAAACCTTTAGCAACAAGTCTGGCTTTATATCATTCAATATTGTCATTCGAGTCACATTTGGTCTTAAAAACTCATTTACACCCGACTCTTTTACAACCTTCAGGCAATTTAACGACATCCCAAAATTTATTGTGATCCATTGATTTCAACTAATTTATCATTGCATCTAACCATTTAGAAGAATTTTCACTTTCTATTGCTTGTGAAAATGAAACTGGATCTTCATTGACTCCCAAGTTAAATTCAGACTCATGTAGATAAAACACATAATCATCAGAAGTAGTAGACCTTCTTTGTCGTTGAGACCTTCTAGGTACAACTTTTGGTTCATCTAATGTAGGTTCATTAGTGATAGTTTCATTATGGGGTGTTTGATCATTTATCTGTTGTTCTGGTAAGTTGTCAGATGGTTCAACAACTGTAGGAATAACAACTTTAGAAAAAAATTCAGGTAAAGAAACTTGAACCTTAATTTCTTGGATTTCCACTTTACGTGATTACAAACTCCCACTAACTTCACCATTTTCAATGAACTTAGCGTTTCCAGGTTCAATAAATCTCGTACTGTGGTTAGGACAATAAAATCTATACACTTTCAATTTTTCTGGATAACCAATGAAGAAACCACTGGTTGTTCTTAAGTCCAGTTTCTTTTCATGTGGATTATAAATCATTATTTCCGCTGAGCAGCCCTTAACATGTAGGTGCCTTAAACTAGGTTTCCTTCCTGTCCACAGTTTAAAGGAAATCTTTGGAACTACCTTACTAGGAATTCTGTTTAACAAATATGCAGTGTCTTTAAAGCATGCATCAACAATGATAAAGGTAAAGAAGAATTGCTCATCATACTACTAACCATTTCCATCAGAGTACGGTTTTGCCTTTCTGCAACACCTTTTTGTTGTGGTGTGTCTGACATAGTATACTGAGCACATATGCCATTAGTTTGAAGGAATTTAGCAAATGGACTTGGACATTGTCCAGATTCATTATACCTTCCATAATATTCACAACCTCTATCAGACCTGATGATTTTCTCTTTTCTGTCTAATTGTCTCTCAACCTCAGTTTTAAACACCTTTAAGGCATCTAGTGATTGAGATTTTTCATGCAATAAGTAGACATATCCATAACATGAAAAATCATCGATAAATGTGATAAAATATTTTTCTCCACCAAAAGATGGAACATCTAAAGGTCCATAAACATTAGTGTGTATAACTTCAAGGAGCTGTGTGCTTCTTGTGGAAGCGTTCTTAAGTATGTATTTTGTGTGCTTTCCCTTAATACAATCCACACAGATGTCAAGATTAGTGAAATCGAAATCATTAAGGATTCCATTCTTTATCAATCTTTCAATTCTTTCTTTGGATTTATGACCCAGATGTTTATGCCACAAAAAAGCTGAACTTTCATTCATAAAACTGCGTTTAGTACCAACATTATGATGTAAGGTCATGAGATTCTCAGCAAAAATGTTATCAAGCTTAAGCTTATATAGACCACCACAAAGAATACCAGAACCAATAAGATGATTGTTTTTAAATAAACTGAAACATCACTTCCCAAATTTAAAAGAGTATCCAACAGAATTAAGTTTAGATAATGAAATCAAATTACAAGAAACAGAAGGAACATAAAGTGTTTGAAAAAGGTCTGAATGATGTCCAGTATCTAAAACCAATCAATAGGTTCCAATGGCTTTAACTGGAGCTTTGACTCAGTTTCCCATGAAAATAAACTTTTCATTTTGGTTTATGGTTTGGGTTGTAAGGAATCCCTACAACGTATTAGAAACATGAGTGGTACAACCAAAATTAATCTACCAAGTATTATAAGGAACTTCTACTAAATTTGATTCGAAACATACATAAATACAAGGTTTACCTTTCTTTTCGAATCAGTCTTTGCGCTTTTGACACTCATTTTGACAGTGTCCAACTTTTTACAAAAATGACACTTAATTTTTTTATGTTCCCCTTTGTAGATTGGAGCAGATGAAACAATAATCTTTAGTGGTCCTTGCTTGCCCTTTCCATTTTCTTTCCATATTTCTTTACAGCTCTTCTTTGATGACCCATGAGATTAATGAAGTGATTTCCTCCTTTCTTAAGCCTTGCTTTCTCTTGAATGAGCATACATTGTAGTTCATTCACATTCCACTTATCTTTCATAGTGTTATAATTCATGTGAAATAGACTATACTCAGGAGGCAAGGAGTTAATGATAAACTTCACAAGGAAATTTTCATTCACTTCCATTCCCAGAGTCTTAATACTTGCTACTATGTTCGACATTTCAATGACATGCTCATGCATAGTATGAGAACCATCAAATTTCTTGTTGGTTAACGTACTTAATAATGTTCCGGCAAGAGACTATCAACAGAGTCAGACTGAGAAAATTTCTCAGCAAATTTCATGAATTCCTTAGCATTTTCAGTGTTAAAAAATGTACACTTTATGTTGTTTGCTACAATCATTCGCATAAACATTAAGCTTAATTTGTTCGATTTCTGCCAAGCTTTATAGAAAGATTTCTGCTCAGAACTGCTAGAATCAATAGGAGCAGGGGGCTTCTCAATTGTGAGTGCTAAATTAAGATCCAGAACACTAAGGTGAAATTGGACTTGCTCACGCCATTTAGAGAAATTAAGCCCATTAAATTTCTGAACAGATGTAGCTTGTGAATGAAGAGAAACAGGAGTAGATACTGCAAATAAATAGAACACGCTCATACATCAATGCTTTGAGTATTAAACTTAAATAGATATTCATGTCCAATCAGATTAAATTAAAAATTTAAAAGTGTATTGAAAATCTCCTTTGGGTGATATAACAATACACAATAATAAACATAATTGATGCTTGAATTGTTAGTTTCACATAATTGGCATTTGTTTATACTCAAATTAGACATGCATATTATCTTTGGATATATAAACATATCTAATCAAGTATATAAATATGTCATAATCATATTCAAAGATTATAAAACAAATAATCAACCTTTGGGCGATCCACAAATATTTTATAATCAATGAATTTCAATATACTCATAATTAAATACAAAATTGTTTCATAATAAGCATCACATACGTATGAGTAATTGAATTTATTTAATTTGACGTCTAACAAATTAAACATTATATAGACATCAAATAAACAATAATATCTCAATTCACCATTTAACTTTAGTGATCTAATTCCAAGATTTAATTTACAGCGAAAATTTTTATGCAATTAACATAAATAAAATTAAATGAAAAATGACAAATTCAACAATCGAGGCTCTAACGCCACATGTTAGGATTTTTTAAATTTATAAAATCCAGCTCCATGACCCAAAATTCATAAAATTAAATGATCAAGATATTTGAATTTATGATTTTCACATACCCATAAATGAGGTATACGTACTTGTATTCATGATCACATAGTTCAATTTGAAGAGATATAATTTCTTTATATACATTCTTCTTAGAAGATATGACCTTACTTCTTAGGAGATAAAACAAATGTAAAATATGACATATGAGATATAATTTGGAGAGAAAAAATACATTTCTTCTTAGGAGAGAGAGAATCCTTCTCTTATTTATAAGAGAAAAGATAAGTCTCTTGGGAAGAGACACAACCTTACTCTTAATTATTCATTATTAACCATCATCCCTCATGATGATTATTGACCAATATGATTTATGTTTATTGACCAATATGATTTATGATAATTTAATTAATTAATTAAAGCGAAATAATACGATGTCTTTTGGGAAGAGACATGACTCTTCATTTAGGATAATTGAATTAATTAATTAAAGCGAAAGATGCGGTGTCTATTGGGAAGAGACACGACCCTCTTCTTTTTAGTTAATGAATTACTATTAAAATAAATGACAGTGAACCACATAAATTAAAACTAACATATGCCATATTTTACATTCGTTTGATCTTCCAAATATGCTTCAAAAGCTTCCAAATGTGGTTTATTGGCTTGATCGGGCTTGATTTAACTCCGTTTGAACTGATTTTTGTACCGTTAGGTGCATCTTGTCGAACCAGTTAGTTTGACTATATAAGTTTTAGGGAATCAGACTTCTGAGTGAATTTTTATTAAAAGTTGAATGTTTCTTGCATTAAATTTACCTCGAAATTCATGCTAGATCTTAGAAATTTGTTGAAGGTGTATCAAACTTCTTGTTAATAACCTCTAACATCATGAATAACTTTGTTTTAGCTTACCTATAAATACTTCTCAATTAGAAATAAAATGAATTCTAATTCTTACTCAATACATTACTGTTTTCTGTGTTCTCTTTCTCTTTTGTTTCTTTCTTGCTCTACAACTCATGATTTAGCTTGCATTTGAATCAATGAAAGGCTCAGTGAGCTAATGAGAGAAGGAACTAAATTTGAGTTTTACTCCTTTCCACTCATTGAGAACGCTAATTTAATAAATTATTAATATAAAAATGTTTAAAATAAATTAGAATTCAAGAGTTTAAGTATAAAATTATTAATAATATTTAAAATTTTGTTTGACTTTATTAGCATTATTTTTAAAAAAATTATTTTACTTTACAAATGCTTAATATAAAATTATATTTTTTCTTGACAAAAAGCTTCCATCACACCTAGATATATGCGGTGTGAAAATGTCAGGGTTTTCAAAACGCATAAGCNATTTAAGTATAAAATTATTAATAATATTTAAAATTTTGTTTTACTTTATTAGCATTATTTTTTAAAAAATTATTTTACTTTACAAATGCTTAATATAAAATTATATTTTTCCTTGACAAAAAGCTTCCATCACACCTAGATATATGCGGTGTGAAAATGTCAGGGTTTTCAAAACGCATAAGCAGCCAAAACGCAGTTTGCCCAAATTGTCCAAATGAGTTATTAAAACGCTACCGCACCATATAAACTGCCCCAAATTAGGAGTGCCCGAGCTTCGTTTGACTCATTTATATCCATATATTTAAATNACAGTTTGCCAAAATTGTCCAAATGAGTTTTTAAAACGCTACTGCACCATATAAACTGCCCCAAATTAGGAGTGCCCGAGCTTCGTTTGACTCATTTATATCCATATATTTAAATTTTCTGGATATTTACTTCATAAAAGAACATATTTTTCAAAGTTGTAATTGATTATGCAAGTCTTAATTTTTTCTTACTTCTATTAAAAAATTTGCACAACTATTATGAAACGCTGATTTTTTATCCATATAGTACCAAGTCATTACATAAGTTTTAGTTACTGCAAACTCAAGTTGAATAATATATACATGCCATGAATGACCACAGCAAAAAGCTTTAAAATTTATGCAAAATTCAAAGGTCAAAACATTTATGCCTGACTATATACTTGATTGGCAAACTAACATAAAAAATATATGATTAACACACATTTTGGAAAGATTGATGTTGCGCCTCTTCAAAGAAAAAATATTACGTCAAAGAGTTATGTTCGGATTGCAATAGTCGCTATGTTATAGGAATATCTCGCTGTGTTATAGGAATATTCCATCAGCGCTATTTGTGAAAAATAAAGTGTTATTGGAATATTCTCCCACGGTGCTTGATTTGGGGCAGTGTTTTTCCAATAATATAACAGAAATTGAAATAACACGGGTAATATGTTGAATAACACAGTCTCAAATCAAGCAACGCGGGGGAATATTCCAATAACACCCAAAGTAATGGAATAACATCACATAATACTCAAATAACATTTCATTTTTTATAAATAATGTTGATAGAATATTCATGTAACACAGCGGGATATTCCTATAACACAACGATTATTAGAATCCGAANAATTAACAGACATTTTGGAAAGATTGATGTTGGGCCTCTTCAAAGAAAAAATATTACGTCAGAGTTATGTTCGGATTGCAATAGTCGTTATGTTATAGGAATATCTCGCTGTGTTATAGGAATATTCCATCAGCGCTATTTGTGAAAAATAAAGTGTTATTGGAATATTCTCCCGCGGTGCTTGATTTAGGGCAGTGTTTTTCCAATAATATAACAGAAATTGAAATAACACGGGTAATATGCTGAATAACAGAACCTCAAATCAAGCAACGCAGGGGAATATTCCAATAACACCGCAAAGTAATGGAATAACACCACATAATACTCAAATAACATTTCATTTTTTACAAATAATGTTGATAGAATATTCATGTAACACAGCGGGATATTCCTATAACACAACGATTATTAGAATCCGAATGTAGCTCTAGATTCGAAATCTTGACATAACATGCACTCCTCTTCAAAGCACAATCAATAGATCAACAAGCAAGTAATATTTACACTGTTGTACACACAAACTTCAGATATCATGTATGAGTCTGTTGACAAGGAAATAAATATTTGAATTTGACAGTTGAGAGCTATGATCGCCGTTTTCACAGAGAACCAGACTTGCAAGGCCTAGTCGTGAAAATATATAGATGAAAATCAAAATACAAGAATCAGAAAAAAAAAATTTCTAAAAATTCAAATCAAAAGGATTTAGAGGCAATTGATGGTGTTGGTGAACAGAAAATGGCGAATTTTTCTGTTTCTTATTCATCTTTTGACTAAGTAAATAGGAATGCATTTTTTTTTCTGATCTAATTGACTAGTTATGCTTTTATTTTGTTGTTTGTTTCAGGGTTTCGGTGTGACCTTGATGAATCCTTTCATTGTACCGTAAATAGAAAATTTAAGTTTGGATGAAAATTTGCTGTTGTGAATTTTATTGCCTCTTCTGTTTTGCTGTGTGTGTGTGTGTGTCAATGAAACCTCTGTAATTACATTTACAGATATACATAACTCCTATCTAGCACGTGCTGCACAGTACCTTGAATGACTGTTTTTTTGCCATGATCTCTGTTGAGGAATTAAAACCAAAAAAATTACAAGAATCATCAAAATCAAGAAGAAAACACAGAGAATTGACAAGATTCAGCAATTTGTCTACGTTCTATGGAGTAGAGTGGTGGCTTCTTTAATTTTATGAAAAAGAGAACAAATCCCCTTTAGGGTTACAATATAACATAAATATATATATATGTATATATA
>JXCR01120579.1:22234-69072 GCA_002079205.1 Phalaenopsis hybrid cultivar
TATATATATATATATATATATTCATGATACTCTTTAAGAAAATATTTTTTAGAATAAGAGCATTAAAACCTAAAATATAAAAGCTCGAGTTGCCCCAAATGAAAACTATGGCCAAACAAGACATCCTGTATAACTTTGCCAATAATTTTGATCATTATCTTTTTTTTTAATTTTGCAAATAATTTCTATCCCAAATGAACATGCATGTCTCAAAAAAAAAATTGGATTTTTAAGCTTAAGGTACAAACTTATTTTGTCGAGCTAAATTAAATCATGTAATTGATTTTTCTAGATTTTATGAGTTTTTCTTAGCAAGATTCTTGTCGNTGCAAGTAATATTTACACTGTCGTACACACAAACTTCAGATATCATGTATGAGTCTGTTGACACAGAAATAAATATTTGAATTTGACAGTTGAGAGCTATGATCGTCGTTTTGTCGTGAAAATATATAGATGAAAATCAAAATACAAGAATCAGAAAAAAATTTTTTCTAAAAATGCAAATCAAAAGGATTTAGAGGCAATTGATGGTGTTGGTGAACAGAAAATGGCGAATTTTTCTGTTTCTTATTCATCTTTTAACTAAGTAAATGGGAATGCATTTTTTTTTCTGATCTACTTGTTCTTTATAGTTACGTTGTACTAGTTATGCTTTTATTTTATTGTTTGTTTCAGGGTTTCGGTGTGACCTTGATGAATCCTTTCATTGGACCGTAAATAGAAAATTTAAGTTTGGATGAAAATTTGCTGTTGTGAATTTTATTGCCTCTTCTGTTTTGCTGTGTGTGTGTAAATAAGAACTTATATTTTCATATTTCTTAACATTATTCTAAATTTTAAGTTGGTCTCATTTACTAATATTTTTTTTTCTAAATTGGACTACTATATTTCTACATCAAAATTTTGGTAACTCCTAAAGAAGCTCATATACATTATCTACTTATGTTGGTTTTTAAAGATTGAAAGGCCACTTGAGTACAAGTAACATCTTAAGTTTGGGGGATTTTGATACACCTAAAATATATAGTATTTTTATACATATTTTTATATCTACTTTTGAGATAATGCGCTTTAATGAAAGGTATTTGTGTGTTTTTCATACAGGTACAATCAAATGGATGAAAAATGGTAAAAGGAGTGAAAAAGGGCCAAATTTGGAGCAAAAATGAAGAAAAGTACAAAAATGAACTAGGGCGCCTAAGCGCCCTAGGTTCCGCGCTTAAGCGCTAGGTACCCCGCGCTTAAGCGCCAAAAGTAGTTACTTCATGATTTATTTAATTAGAGTGAATTTTTGAAAAGGTGTTTGAAGCAACCCTTGATAAAAACGTGGGAAATAACCCATGGAAACAAAAATTCATTCAATTGGCTTATGAGGAGGCAACTTCTAGAAGATTCATTGAATGAAGACACCTTTTTGAAGATACATCAAGACACCTTTTGAATTTTTATTATAAAAGACTTGGATCATCAAAACCCACTGCCACCGCCGCCAATAGCCAGCAATCCATCAAACTTTATAGCCCACCGCCGCCGCCGCCGGTGGCCACCTTTACTTTACTTTATTTTATTTTGCGTTTTAGTTTGTATTGTGAGAGACTGAAGAGAATTCAAAGAAACTTCAAGACATTTGGAGGAGAGAATTTGAAATAAGTGTTTATCTTTGTGTCTATACTTGGTTTTAATTTATATTTCTTAATTGTGTGCATGATTTCTACTTTTAAACTCATATGTGGTTGTGTTTTCTCCATGAATTGTGAGTAGTTTTTCTTATCTTTTTCCTTAAAATGATAAGTGATTAAGTATTTAAAAGGAATTGTATGAAATGTTGGAATAAGTTGTGATGATTTGAAACCTTGCACTTCATTTACTTTTTGATTTGGCCAATTAAGATGTTAATATCTGTTGTGAGAATATGTAAGATCCAAGATGATATTGTCTCAGTCAACAAATAGTTGAAATCACATATTAATTGCATGAATTATAATGTAGTTCATGGGGTTGAGTGCAAATAAATAGGGAAATATATTTAAAAGGTGTAGAATTAGAGGACTTTAGAGTGACAGGCTAAATCCCTGAATTTAATTTATAGTTTTAGGTTTTGATACGAGATGTTAGCCCCCAAGTGGAGGGAGAAGATGGAACACTAGAGTGAGAGCTAGTATATTCCCTCCCTAGCCGGTTTTCAAGACTATTAAAACTATAGATTAGCCAATGTTCTTTATAGCATTTCTATTACGTGTAAAGAATATTATTGCTTCTATTTGACACAATACATTTAGCATACTTCTACAACAGAATTTCTATATTTATCATTGATTCATGATAAGAAAAAAGATATTTTATTAATATTTCCTTCATCTTACAAGTATTTCAGTTAAGTTAATTAATTTCTTACTTTATTTTTAACTATAAAAAAGTATAAAAAATCGAACTTTCATTCCTATTTTAGCATCTTAGGTTTGAGTAAGATTATTTTGCTAAGTAAATTTTGTTATCCAAAATTAGTCTCCCTGTGGGATCAATATTCGGGACTTAATTAAAAAGTTCTATATTACTTGATAACGATACGTATACTTGCGTAGTACCCATATTGAAATATTATAACTGCATTCTTATTTGCTTCATAGTGAAAGATTTACCTAGCTTTTGCTTTGGATCAACTTTTTGGCTTTGTTGCAAATTAAGAATATATATTAAGGAAATTGATCGCATACATCACATTTTACATCTATCTATATAGAAAATTGGGATCACTATGCTATACATGGCTAAGGCCATACACACCACCCAATTTAGCACTTCATTATTGCCCATGTGTATTCATTGGTTGTTCCTTTGATCATAAAGGATTCAGGTAGTACCATCCCAACTTTGGAAAACTCTTCATTTCTTGTCGTGTTTTCTTTGATAATAATTTTTTTCCATATCACTTCTTTCCATCCACACCATCCTCTCCATCAAAACCTGATACCACAACAAANACACCCCAACATACATAACGAAACTCCCCTTGATTGGACAGATTTTTCCACTCCACTCCGCTTCACTGGGTTGCTCCGTTTTGCTCCAGCATCTGTCCCTTATCTCGTACATAAGCCATACCTAATAGTCTCTGCATTAGATCAAGAATGTCATCTTATTTATGCAAAATAATATTATATTTTTGAAAAATTGTTTGCAAATTGTATACATCACAAAATGTTTTGAGTGTTGGTTGGACAAGTTAGTCTAATATATCCTATAGTACAACACAAACTACATATTTTACTGCATTATAACAAGGGATTATTCATTGTCTTTGTATACCACTGTGTTATGGTATTCCACTGAAACATCTAAACTAGGTTGGAGATAGCTCAAAAATGTAATTGGGATCACTATGCTATACATGGCTAAGGCCATACACACCACCCAATTTAGCACTTCGTTATTGCCCATGTGTATTCATTGGTTGTTCCTCTGATCATAAAGGATACAGGTAGTACCATCCCAACTCTGGAAAACTCTTCATTTCTTGTCGTGTTTCCTTTGTTAATAATTTTTTTCCATATCACTTCTTTCCATCCACACCATCCTCTCCATCAAAACCTGATACCACAACAAAACCTCCCGTACTCATTCCTCCACACATAACTCCACCACATATCCTTTCCTCTCCAACAGCCTCCCTCCAAACGCACTACCACCTCACCCACTCGGACAGAATATGCAGCATTTTCACACGATAACCTATAGCAACACTGGCTACCTAAATGCTGGAACAAAACTTAAGCCCTTACGTCAGTTCAAACACCCTCAAGATCCTACAATATATACATAAAATACTAAGTGGACTCACTGGTAGTCTGCTATGAATGAGGAGCAAGGCACTAGGTGCTGGTCCCATCTCCACCAAATTAGCCGATCCATGGATGTCATTGGAGTAAGTGCACTACATACAATTTTGATGGTATAGTGGTAAGAAATAAAGCTTGCCTTATGGGACAAGGGTACAATCAAGAATGTGGAGTGAAATATTATGAAACATTTAGTCACGTGGCCAAGATGATGACACTTCAAGTGCTCTTTACAGTTGAATGTCACTATGAGTGGCAATGCATTCCTACATTTCAAACTGCTTGAAACCTTTTATCTCAAACAACTGTCAAGTTATATCGACTCTCAATTCTCAAATCATGTATGTCTACTAAAAAAGGCTTTGTATGGACTAAACAATTATCGAAATAATGGTTTGCAACCATCTCTACATTTTCCATCAATGAAGGGTTTTAGACTAGCAAGACAGATTTTTCTCTCTTTTTCTCACATAATTCTAAACATTGTGTGTGTGTGTGCGTGTGTGCGTGTGCGCGTGTGTGCGCGTGTGTGTGTGTGTGTGTGTGTGTGTTCTCTTCTTAGACAAGCAAAGATACCTCACTCAACTCTTACTATAAACTGATATTCATAAATTGATATTCTCGGGTGCAAGGTAGTGTTGATGCCACTTCCAAGCAAGTGAGAAAGGAACCCTCCTACCTCAACCCCAATGAAAGATTATATAGTCTTCTGCCAACTCACGGAAGGGCTTCAATATCTCACCATCACGTGACCTGACAACTCCTTCGTGGTAAATCTTTTGTGTCAACAAATGCGTCATCCTACAATGTATCACTACCAAATCCTAAAAAAAGGTACTTCGGTATCTTCATCACACTTTGGACTATGGCCCTCTAATCAAACAAAGTGACCTCACACTCTCCACCTATATCAATGCTGAGTGAGCTGCCGATTCAGAAAACCAGCACTCATCTACAGGATATTGTACTTTTTTTGGTACCACCCCAATCTCGTTGGCAGTCAAGAAGCAACATATAGTGGTTCGCTCCTCCACTATAGACGAGTATCGAGTGCTTCCGATAATGACATCCAATACTCTATGGATTTGACATCTTCTTGCTTAATTTGGCTCTTCACAACTGGATCCTACTAAACTCTCATGTGAAAATCTCTCGGGAATGGCCATTTCCATGAACCCGATATTCCACGCTCGCACCAAGCATGTTGAGATCAACTATGCCTTCATCTGGGACTGATCCAATCCAACATTCTCCAAATACACTATATCAACACCCAAGGACAACCAACAAATATCATCACTAAACCATTACCAAAGAGGAACTTTCAATTTATACAGTCCAAGCTTCAAGTTTGCTCCAACCTCTATCAGCTTGGCGGAGGTTAATAAGGCAAGTTAAACATGTTACCATATAATATCTATGAGGTACACTATAAGGGCATGCAAGGTCACTAACCCTCTCTAGAAGCTCCTCTCCTATTTTACCAAAGGGGTGATGTATTTACTGTTTTTCCCATGATGGATTAATGAATTCCTATCAATATTTTCTCCATTTCTCTCATTTTTTGCATTCTCCCAAGTTTCTCTTATTCTCTTCAATGTCTTCAGCTACATTAATTGCTGTGTTGTTGGCAAAAGATAAACTCTACTAGTCTACTGAGACACAAGCCACATTTACTACAGCAATTACACACTTTGACTTATTTAAGTAAGATAACATTAGTCCATCAGCAGCAGCATATAAATGTTTCAATTAAGCAATTGAGAATTAATGCAACATGGGATCCAAATAAATAAGGTTCTTACTCATATCATAATTGGTTAAAGATTAAATCGCATTCCAATCCAATCGGTGGTCAGAGAGCTTTCAAATGTACATGATTAGGAATAATGGCCCAATTCTGCCAGCCTAAATATTAAGAATAATGGCCAATTCTGTGATCGTGAATATTAGTTGGGCCAATGGCCCAATTATTCCAGCGAAGTATTAACAATACCAGCCCACTTAAATATTAAGAATAATAGCCCAATTATGCCAGCTTATTGTTATTGCACATTCCTCAAGTCATGTGGAAAGAAGTGTCAAAAAATTTTATAAAAAAAAAATTGTTAAAGCTTAAGGGGTGTAAACAGAGAAAAAATTGGGTATGTAAAGTGTACGCAGAGCTGCATACGTCATGAAGGTTATTCAGAGGGTATTGAGGGGTTATATCCGCGTTATACCCTCTGTAACTTCCCTGTAACCTGCAAATATAAGAAGGTTACAAGGGGTATAACACAGATATAACCCTCCAATACCCTCTGAATAACCTCCCTGACGTATGCAGTGCTGCGTGCATCTTACGTACGCAAATTTTTCTCTTGTGAACGAGCCTAGTATGAGAAAGTTGAGACTATTTGTAACTGGCTGCATATTGATCATTTTGCTTTAATTAGCTCCTTTTCGGCTCAATTTTTTAAGCAATAATAAAATTAATTAGAATTTGTAAGTTACAAGTTCGAAGCCTGCTATATTTGTTTGCTGCCACACCATTTAAGCACTTGAGCTGAAATGATTTATTCTTATAANGAAATTTTGTCCAAATGGCTCTCTGGTCTAGGTTTACCTCCAGTAAAAATTTCAAGTGATTAAGCTTCACCGAGGTCAAGTTAGCAAATTTTCTTTGAAAAATCCCATTTTTGCATGAAAATAATTATGTAAATTAAATTAAAATTTAAAAAATTACATTTTCTCCTTTGATGTCTTAATTGACCGATGAATGAGGTAGGATAAAAATTTCAAAGTCATTTGATTTGAATTTGACAAATTATGAACTGTTAGAGCCTTAAGAGCAAAAGTGTAATTTTAGGAATTTGGCCTTAATTAACATTTAGGCTTAATTCAAGGAGGAAAATAGGCAACCTCTGATCTTAATTAACTTGTTTGGATGAGTGAAACTAAAAAGGGGATTAATTGGTAGAAATGAACCTCACTTTTCTAATTAAAAGGATAATTTAATAAATTTCTAAATTATTAAAATTTGGAAGTTTATTAAAATTAAGTGAATCTAGGACTTAGGGGTATGACTTTTGAAGTCAATAATTAATCAATTTAATAACCCTATTTGATTTTCAAATGAAATTCAAATAATAAATCATGATAACCTAAAACTTAACCTTTTCAAAAATAATTAAGACACTCACCTAGGACTTAAGGGCTTAGTAGTGATCTAAGTTAAACCAAGAATGATTAAAAGAGGATTAAAAAAGAAAACATAACTAAAATTTAAGACCTTTAAAAATACTACGAGCCCAATTAGGACCAAAATTTGGCTAAGTGTTCCAACAACACAAGCTTGCCCCCTTCAAGGGTCTTCATTCAGATAATCTTCAAAATTAAATTACAAATGATAGCTACCCTACTCTTAGGGATAATTAGGAAATCAATGTTTATAGGAGGAATTATTAAGCAACATAATAATTTTAAATGAACTTGAGGCTTTTCAACAGGTGATAAGAGGGAAGCATGGACCTGCTTCTTCCTCCTAACCTGTTGAATACCTCATAGGTCTACTAAACTTAATATGCCAAAATCATCCTTAATTAAACTCCTAAGGACCCACCAAGATATGACATTTAAGAAAACTATCAAAACCTTACTTTTTTGCCTCTACATGAACTGCCCTCACATGCATTTTAAGTTTCAGGTGGTGGAACGAGAAGACTCGTCAGGTACGATTTTTATAGTTTACAGTGCTGTCTTTTTTGTACTTTTTACACTTGCAAAACTTGCATGCTAAACAACAATGTCATCCTGCATGAAAACTAAAACTATCAAGCTAGTCACAAAACCAAAACCAAAACTAAAGTTAAAATCAACCAAGATAAAATTCACCGCCACAACATTTAAAATATAAAACAACTCAAAATTGCAAAACAAAAATTAAAATCAATCAAGATAAAATTCACCGCCACAACATTCAAAATATAAAACAACTCAAAATTTTAATATAAACATCACAAAAACCACAATTTCAACTAACTTAAGACATCTTTATCGGATGGCCCCTCGGAGGAGATAACCTACGGTTGCTAACGAGGCTTCCCACGGTCTAAATGAAATTATGGAACTCATTAAGTTGAGTTTAGTAAATTCATTTGGACTAAGTGATTCCAATAGAAAATAGTGGTGCCGGGACGACGGTTTCATAAGTTCATTTGGACTAAGTGAATCCAATAAAAAATAGTGATGCCGGAACAAGGGAACCGTCGGACTAAGCGAATCCAATAGAAAATAGTGATGCCGGAACGAGGGAACCGTAGGATCCTAACCTGACTAAGTGAATCAAATAGAAAATAGTGATGCCGGAATGAGGGAACCGTAGGATCCTAACCAACCGGAATGAGGGATTACGGTTGCTAATGAGGCTTCCCACGGTCTAAATGAAATTATGGAACTCATTAAGTTGAGTTCGTAAGTTCATTTGGACTAAGTGAATCCAATAGAAAATAGTGGTGCTAGAATAAGGGAACCGTAGGATCCTAACCGCGATAGAAAATAGTGGTGCCGGAACGAGGGAACCATAGGATCCTAACCGATGTCGCTCTAATCAGAAAATTGTGGTGCCGGAACGAGGGAATCGTAGCAGTTGCTAACGAGGCTTCCCACGGTTTAAATGAAATTATGGAACTCATTAAGTTGAGTTTAGTGATTGCTAACGAGGCTTCCCACAGTCTAAATGAAATTATGGAACTCATTAAGTTGAGTTTAGTACTAACGAGGCTTCCCACGGTCTAAATGAAATTATGGAACTCATTAAGTTGAGTTTAGTAAGTCTAACGAGGCTTCCCACGGTCTAAATGAAATTATGGAACTCATTAAGTTGAGTTTAGTAAGTCTAATGAGGCTTCCCACGGCCTAAATGAAATTATGGAACTCATTAAGTTGAGTTTAGTAAATGTTTGGACTAAGTGATTCCAATAGAAAATAGTGATACCGGGACGACGGAACCGAGGGATCTTGACCGGAGGCTTCCCACGGTCTAAATGAAATTATGGAACTCATTAAGTTGAGTTTAGTAAATTCATTTATTCCCACGGTCTAAATGAAATTATGGAACTCATTAAGTTGAGTTTAGTAAATTCATTTGGACTTTCCCACGGTCTAAATGAAATTATGAAACTCATTAAGTTGAGTTTAGTAAGTTCATTTGGGTTTTTCCACGGTATAAATGAAATTATAGAACTCATTAAGTTGAGTTTAGTAAGTTCATTTGGACTAACTAAATGAAATTATGGAACTCATTAAGTTGAGTTTAGTAAATTCATTTGGCCTCGGAGGAGGTAACCTACTGTTGCTAACGAGTCTTCCCACGGTCTAAATGAAATTATGGAACTCATTAAGTTGAGTTTAGTTGAGTCTTCCCACGGTCTAAATGAAATTATGGAACTCATTAAGTTGAGTTTAGTAAATTCATTTTGGAACATAGTGATTCCAATAGAAAATAGTGGTGCCGGGACGATGAAACCGTGGGATCTTGACCGGTGTCTTTTCCCACGATCTAAATGAAATTATGGAACTCATTAAGTTGAGTTTAGTAAGTTCATTTGGACTAAGCTATGGTCTAAATGAAATTATGGAACTCATTAAGTTGAGTTTAGTAAATTCATTTGGACTAAAGTCGGTCTAAATGAAATTATGGAACTCATTAAGTTGAGTTTAGTAAATTCATTTGGACTAAGTGTAACGAGGCTTCCCAAGGTCTAAATGAAATTATGGAACTCATTAAGTTGAGTTTAGTAAATTCATTTGGACTAAGTGAATCCGGAAAATAGTGGTGCCGGAATGAGGGAACCGTGAGATCTGAACCGATGTCACTCTAATCAAATTTAACATCCCCCATAATATTTAAAGAACTTCAACCATAGAGACATCTTATTTGACATTATAACTTGACACCCTAGAAAACTCAAACTCGTCATGACAAGGAGCTTGGAGCTAGCATGGTGGGCAACACGACCATCTTCAACAGCAAAACACGTCTACACCAGCTAAATCAACTTCTTTCCTTAAAATTAAACAACAAAGCCATAGGACTTTGAGGTTGTTTGCCTGGTGCAACACAAATCCTCAACTCATCTTTAGGCCTTTGTACAACTATGATGTACAATATATGCCCTAACTCGTCTTAGGATTTCGAGGTTATCATTTATCATGACCTAAACCCTCACATCTTCTAAGATATTTGTGTGATCGTCTCACACGAATGTAACCCCTAAAAAATAAAATTGGTAGGATGAAACACCAAAATATTTCTCCTCAAAACTGAAACCAAACAATAGGATCGACTGGGAAGTCACCGAGGTTCTCATCCGGATCCATAAAATCTCCTAGCTCTTTCTCCTTTAGATTCAAAAAAAAAATGCTCCAAATTTGAGCCAATCCCATTTCACACCTCTTTGTCCGATCTCATTGAACAGTCCTATCCTTTTGAAATCCTTGAAGATAATATTTCCTGATTTTTATTGGAAGTTTTCTTAGGTGACTTCAGTTATCTAAGATGTAATTAACTACAGGGGTCTGCTCTTATTGGAAGCTTGTCCAAACCCAGCTTAACATAAACCCTATTTAATTCTTCATATTAAATAGGGGAAATTATCGGACCAAACGGACGTCATACATTTCTTAATTTATTTGATTGAGTCTTATCCTCAAGTCTTGTGTTTATTCTTTGGGATAGATACAGGATTTAAGGCATAGCACTCTTTCATTTAAACTATAAAAATATGAGGTCAGTTTGATTTCATAATTTTCTATACTTAAACGTCCTTCCGAAGCGGGCGACGAGATTTTGATTCCGTTTGATCGACAGCTTCTTATGGGCAACTCCCCAAACCAAAATAGTGCCGACATGGCCTTCTGAGAGGGTGAATCCTAAGAAAGTAGCCAATATTTATCAATCTGATGTATTTACTATGTTAGCAAATCAAGTTGTTGCAATTTCAAGAAAGTTAGACCAATTTGGAATGAATTTTTCTCAAACAATTTCCATGATTGAAGAGAATTCATTTAAATGGTAGATTCTCAAGCATCATTAGAAACTTTAAATGTCATAAATAATAAGCAGAATAACCCATCTATTATAGCTCATGTGGAAAAACCATCAACTTTAATTGGAATAATACTACGAGTAGTAATAATCAACAATGGGGGAACAATGAAGGAAACCCATTGGGAAACTGAAACAACCAAGGGAATAATAATTATAGATCTACTTATCCTCCAGGTTTCAACAGTAATACACAATTTAAGGAGAAGAAGTTGTCTATAGAGGAAGTGGTGTTACAAATGAGAAATCAGTTACAAAGTCAAGGAGTTACAATTAGAAATATTGAGAATCAACTTGGACAAATAACAAATTTATTAAGTAATGGATCGCAAGGAACACTTCCTAGTAATACTGAAACAAATCTGAAAGACCAGAATAAAGATCAAGTAAAAGACATTCAACTTAGAAGCGAAAGAGAGTTGGAAGGTAGGGTTCAAAAAGACATTGAAGTACAGAGAGAAGAAATTAAAGAATCAAATGAGGACGCTCCAAAAGATTCTGAAAAACCTATTTCTCCACTTAAAGTTAACTTAGAAAAACCACCACCTCCATTTCCTCACAGACTCGTCAATAGAAGTTGGATAAGCAATTTTCAAAATTCATGGAAATTTTTAAGAAGCTAATAATTAATATTCCATTTGCTGAAGCCTTAGAACAAATGCCAAGATATGTAAAGTTTATGAAGGATATTCTCAATAGGAAAAAGAAGTTTGAAGATAATAAGACTGTTGCACTTAGTGAGGAGTGCAGTGCAATTATTCAGAAGAAGCTTCCTAAAAAGCTTAAAGATCTTGGTAGCTTTACAACTTCATGTGCGATAGGAGATAGATATTATGGGAAAGCTTTATATGATTTAGGTGCAAGAATTAAATTATATATTTTCAAAAAATTGAGATTAGGAGAAATAAACCATACTACAGTAACTCTGCAATTAGCAGATCGTTCAATAACTTACTTTAAAGGAGTTATAGAAGAAGTCCTAGTAAAAGTGGATTAATTTATCTTTTCTATTGATTTCATTATGCTGGATATTGAGGAAGATAAAGAGATACCTATCATTTTATGGAGACCTTTCCTATCTACATGAAGAGTAATGATAGATGAGCAGAAAGGGGAATTAACAATGTGCGTCAATGATCAAACTATTACTTTTAACATTTCAAAATAAATTTCCTACAAAAGGTAAAGATGATGAATGCTATAGAATGAATGTTATAAGATATCTGAGTGAATGTCATTTCAAAACTAATTATGAAGAAAAATCTGAAGTAAAAAATTTGAAACACGAGCAAGAAGAGGAATTAGATCAATGTGAGGATCTTTTTAAGGAATATTCAAACTATTTTCAAGAGAGTTTTGAAATTTTTGACACGATAGAAAAAAATAAATCATTTTGTCCACCAATAAAAAAATCTCTAGAACTTGAGTTGAAGTTACTTCCTGATCATTTAAAATATGCTTTTTTAGGAGATTCCTCTACTTTACGAGTTATAATTTTCTCAAAATTAATGGTGGAAGAAGAAGAAAGGTTGATGAAAATTCTAATAAATTTTAAGAAAGACTTTGGATGGACAATTACTGATATTAAAGGAATCAGTCCTTCAATTTGTATGCATATAATTCATATGGAAGAGAATTGCAAACCCAGGGCTGATCCTCAAAGGAGATTGAATCCTGTTATAAAAGAAGTTGTTAAGAATGAAATTTTAAAGTGGTTAGAAGCTAGAACTATCTACCCTATTTCAGATAGTACATGGGTTAGTCCAATTCACTGTGTTTCTGAGAAAGGAGGAGTAGTTGTGACTGTGAATGAACATGACGAGTTAATATCTACTAGATAAGTCACAGGGTGGCAAATATCATTGATTATAGAAAATTAAATCTTTCCATTAGGAAAGATCATTTTCCACTGCCCTTTCTCGATCAAATGATGGATAAACTAACTAGGAATAAATACTTTTACTTTCTGGATGGATATACCAGTTATCATCAAATACAAATAACTCCTAAGGATCAAGAGAAAACAACTTTTACTAGTCCGTATGGTACATTTTCTTTTTGAAGATTGCCCTATAGTTTAAGTAATGCCCTTGCTACATTTCAAAGATGTATGATGACAATTTTTTGTGATTTAATTGAAAAAGGGATTGAAGTATTGATGGATGATTTTTTAGTATTTGGAACTTCATTTGACTCATGTTTAAAATATTTATCAAAAGTTCTTAAACACTGTGAAGAAACAAATTAGTCCTTAATTGAGAAAAAAGTCAATTATGGTAGCAGAAGGAATTGTATTAGGACATAAAATATCAGAAAATGGTATGGAAGTATATCTTGCTAAAATTCAAGTGATCGCTAATTTATCTTATCGAACAAGTGTAAGGGAAGTTAGGAGTTTTTTGGAAGGCGATATATTAAAGACTTTTCAGAAATTGCTAAGCTTTTATGTCATTTAGTGGAGAAAGATGAATTTTCAATTTTGATGAAGAGTGCCTAAAAGCTTTTAAGTTATTAAAAGAAAAATTAGTCACTACACAAATTATAATTTTACCAGATTGGAGAAAATCTTTTGAGTGATGCTAGTGATTATGCTATTAGAGTTGTTTTAGGATAAAGATATGATAAAATTTTTAAAGTAATTTACTATGCTATTAAAACTCTTAATGAAACTCAAATTAATTATACAAGAACTGGAAAAGAGTTATTAGCAATAGTATATGCCTTTGATAAATTTAAATCATATTTAATTGAGACACACTGCGTAGTGCATACAGGTCATTTTGCTATTAAGTACTTAATGAAAAAGAAGGATGTTATACTAAGACTTATAAGATGGATTCTTCTTTTGCAAGAATTTGACTTTGAAATAATTGATAGGAAGGGAACTAAAAATTAAATTGCTGATCATTTGTCTAGGCTTGAGTTAGAAAAACCACTCTATTTTGAAAAATAAATTAATAAACATTTTTCATATGAAAAACTATTCAATATTAACAAGTGGCGTGTTCTGTGGTATGTCGACATTGTGAGCTTTTTCTTGGTGATATTATAACCTATGGAATGACACACCAACAGAAGAGGAAATTTATTTCTGAAGCTAAGACTTATTTTTGGGATGACCCATTTTTATATAAACAAGTTTATTATTCAAAGATGTGTACCATTAGAAGAGACTTATGAAATTATCCAAAAATGTCATAATTCTGATTTTAGGGGACATTTTGGAATTGATAAAATAACATACAAAATTTTACAATCTAGATTTTATTGGCTACTTTCTTTAGAGATGTTAATGCTTATATTAAAACTTGTGATGGATGCCAACGAGTAGGTAATATTTCTAGAAGAAATGAGATGCCCCTCAATTATGTCCTAGAAGTTGAAATATTTGATGTTTGGGGACTAGATTTTCTGGGACCATTTATATCATCTTTCAGAAATTTATATATACAGTTAGCAGTGGACTATGTATTCAAATAGATAGAAGTTATTGCTTTACCTTGATGTGATGCTCAAAGTGTTGCAAAATTTTTGAAAACAAACATATTTTGTAGATTTGAGATGTCGAGAGTTTTCATAACTGATGGGGGAAGTCAATTCAGAAATGTCATAATTGAGAAATTATTAAATAAATATCATATAAACCATAGAATTGCTACTGCTTATCATCCTCAGACAAGTGTTATGGAAAAATCTGTGAATCCACAAAAATGGATTGGTTAGTCAAACTTGACCATGCTTTGTGGGCTTTTAGGGTTGCATACATAACTCATGTAGGAATGTTCCCATATAAGGTAATATTTGGGAAAGCTTGTCACTTACCAATTAAACTTGAGCATAAAACATATTGGGCGATTAAAGAGTTCAATTATAATTTGAAAGATGCTGGTGAGAACAAATTATTGCAATTAAATGAGCTTGAAGAGATAAGGAATGAATCTTACAAGAGTGCTAAGATTAAAATATGAAGATATGGCTTGATCGAAGGATTCTTACTAAAAATTTTCAGCCAGGCAACAAGTTTTGCTATATAATGCAATGTTAAGATTATTTCCAGGCAAACTTAAGTTCAGGTGGATGAGCCCATTTGTTGCGATAAAATTTTACCCTTACAGTGCTATGGATATTAAAGATCCTAAAACTGAGAAAGTGTTTAAAGTGAATGGGCATAGACTGAAAGCTTTTTTAGTAGGGGATCAACATAAATTTAACGATCGAATGATGTTGGGTCAACCAGAATAAGCACTGATTACATCAGGTTGACGACGTTAAACCAAGCCCTTTGTGGGAGGCAATTCATAGTTATCAGTGTGTTTGTCTTTGATTGTTATTTGTGTGAGATTAAGAAAATTTGGGGTAGTACTTTTTAGTCTATTATGCGTTAGTATTGATTTTAAGACTTTTTTAGTGATCTATACATGCTAAAATAAGAATTTGGATGTTAGGTTGACTGGTAACAAATTAAGCATTGGCTCCTAAGCACCAATATTCGTCGCTTAAGCGCGAGAGTTAAAAACCGTGTGCAAAAATCAAAATCTAGGAGGTTTAACCGTCAATTAGTTGACTAAAACATACCAAGGCAGTTTTATGACATGCCTAGGAGTTACTAGAGGGATTTAGGCCTATAAGTAGAAGGGTTTTGTGAAGGACCCCAGATCATTTTCAGCCCTAAAGTCTAAGAGAGGAGAGATTTTGAGAATATGTCTTCATGGGAGATGGATTTGAAGAAGAAGGAAGAGACCATGAGGAAGAGATTCATTAGTCAAAGTACACAAGAGATGATAGCGGTTTCTTAGCCGTTAGTATTGAAGGAATATAAAAAAAGATCAACAAAATTGAAACTATCATGGCTTTACTGAAGATAAAGGTAATTGATATTCATGCCGTTAGTATTGAAGGAATATCAGAAAAGATCAACAAAATTAAAACTATCATGGCTTTACTGAAGATAAAGGTAATTGATATTCATGCACATCTAGAGCATATTGGATGGCAATTAAAAATGCAATTCAGTCATACTAGTTATATAGAGGAAGCGAATAAGGAGAAATATCTTAAACAGAAATGGATAGAAGAAGATAGTATCATAGCTCATCACCACCGTCAGTTTTATCAACTTTATATTTTAATTGCCTAATGAGAGACTAATGAAAGGCTGGAATTTGTCCCAACAAATGAAGAATGGAATTAAGTTTAGTGTTAAAGTTTGTTTGTTAGGAGTTGTTGTTTAGTGTGTTAAGTGTTAAATACTGTTTTTAGAGTTTATGTTAGTTTATTTAGTGTTTATATTTATGAAGATTTTCTTGTTCGAGACTATTTGGAGTGAGAATTAAGTGTTATATGTATTTGTACTAGTTCATAAATGAATGTATATGTTTGTTTGTGTGAAAATTTGTGTTATTTTAGCCTTGAATTAAATGAGTTATATTGGAGAATTTTGAGAAAAAGAAGAGTTAAGAGAGGGGAAAATAGTCATTTAAGTGTTATGAGACCAATTAGGGGTGGTACATTTAGGCTTAAAGTTCATATTACTTAAGTTCAAAATTATCAAAAATAGTGCATTGGTGCCTAAGCGCCATATTATCGCTATTAAGAACGATGTAACCTGAGAGGCAGACGCCTAAGCCCTACTCATCTACACTTAAGCTCCGGTGCACAAAAATCGGTTTGCAAACGGTTAAAAGTGAAAAATAACCCCAAAAATTACCATTTTTAGTCTCGCCTTCACCTTCAACCTCTCGAGTTCACAATTTTGAAGTCTAGGGCAAGCTATTTTGTAGAGATTTCTTGGTGGAATTGAGAAAAAATTGCTAGATTTGGATTACTTGAGGTAAGAGCTTTACTTCTATGTAAAAATTTTGGATTTTTCACCATGTATTTTCAGTACATTTTGAAGAACCCAAAAATCACTATTCATGGTGAAAACTGAGGAAAAATCTATGGAATTGTATAGAAAGTGTAGTTTATGCTTATAGAAATTGAGTTTAGTAGATTGGACTTGATTTTTTAAGTTATTATTGAATTTTATGAAATTTGTAGAATGATATCAAGAATCAAGATGAGCAAAGGAAAATGCCACTTTAATTCGAGCAAGTTTGTGAGTTCGAAAGCTCAAGATAGGTATAATGATGCTCTGCAATCACAAAAACTTATCCATAAGTGATATTTTCAGAATCCAGGTGGATTTGTAGAAGATTTGATCGTTCATCGATAATGAGAATGATTCTGTTGTTCTTCTGCTATGGACATTATTTCTATAGTTAGGGAGTTCTATGCTAACCTTCCCGAGGCTGAAGATGATTGAGTCTGGTTAGAGGAAAATTTGTATCTTTTTCACCAGAGGTAATCAATATTTTTACCATCTACCACCTGATACTTTATGTTTTTATGTGAACTATAGTTCTATTAAGACCTAGCTAGATGAGATTATTTCCTATTTGACTGTTGGAAGAGGGCTATGGAAAATTACAGATGAAACAAGAGTCAATTTTTCTGCCTCAAAGTTGAGTGCACCGTTGAAGGAATGACATTATTTTTTTTCAACCTATATATTACCAACAAATCATCTCAATGAAGTTACCAGAGAGAGAGCAACGTTGAACTATTGTATTCAAGAAGGCAAGCTCATCAACATTAGAGCTTTGATCTATCAAACTATCATTAGTTCTGCCACTACCGTTACTACTACAGGTTTGGGATTTGCTTCCTTGATCTTTTCTTTGTGTGAGCAGGCTGGAGTAGGATATGATAGCTGGGAGGAAGTATTGTTGCCTCTAAAGCCAATTACAATTGTGAATGTGAAGTCATATTCGTAGCATTCTATTTTTGGCTAGAGAGGAGGATTTTCAAGGAGTTATAGAATGGCAACGCCTGCTGCTTCTACATCTAGACCATCTAACTTATGAGCTTCTACTTCTAGAGGTGAGTCTATGGAAACTCAAAGCCAATTATTGCGGAGGATGATGGATAATATCAACTATACCGCAGATAAGGTACAAAATTTAGAAAGCTTTACATGTCATATTGATGGGTATAATAGAAGAAAAAGTGATTATGAAGAGAAATTTCATTCATCTCTAGAAAACCTCATTAGGGGTAACCAAGGAGTACAACTTACTCCATATCCTAGATACCCTGATTATGAGTCTACAAATGTTTGAAATAGTGGTAATTCTGAGGATAATAAGGAGGAGGAATGATTTATCTTTATGTTTGTAATATGTGTTGGACTACGTGGTTTGGACTTACTACATTTGCATTTGGGTACATGTTTAGACCTTGTGATGTGTGAGACATTTATTTTGTTTAATTGTAATGTGATGTTGTGTTTTATTAGTATTTTGCTTTAAAATTCTAGGGTAGTAATTGTTGCTGTGTGTTGATTATTGTGTTTTAGTTAGTTAGGATTATTGTGAAAAATTGAAAATCTTGCTAACTTTAGTTTTAAAATTTAAACTTAGAAAATTGCTACCCTGTATTTTTATTTTATCTTGTTAGTGTGTTTGTTTCTATGTTGAGACTGGAAATCAAAGTTAGTGTGTTAGTTCGTTTTTATATTTGTACCCACTACATAGAAGTCTATTGAATCTCTATATGTTGAATTGAAATGAAAATGATAAAAAAATTGATGAAAATTAGTTTTACTCCTATTTTTAGTTTTATACTTGTATAATTAGGGTATACAAAAATTCCTGTAAGCATGTTATTTTGAATTTTCATTCTTGTTTATATATATTTGCTGCTAAACTGTTTAATCTTGTTAAAAATTTAAGTTTGGGGGGATGAAAAATATTTTCAAAACTTGAATTTTATTTGTTCTCAAATGTATTATAAGTGAATTTTATTTGAAAAGAAAAATGATCATGTATATGAAGTTATATTAGGGAAGTAAAATTTGATTATAGAAATGAGTATAGGAATTTAGTTGAACTTTTGAGTAATGAAGAAAATCTTTAAGTTAAAAGTTTTTAGTGTAGAAGTTAAAATTTTTAGTAATGAAGAAAACTTTAAGTTAAAAGTTTTTATATGAGAAAATGATTAATATAAGTAAACTTTAAGTTAAAAATTTTTAGTATAGAAAATGATAAATATAAGTGACTTGAAGAAAAACTTTAAGTTAAAAATTTTTAGTATAGAAAATGATTAATATAAGTGACTATCTTTAGAGAAGTAAAATTTGATTTTAGAAATGAGTAAGAGAATTTAGTTAAAATTTTGAGTAATGAAGATAGTTAAAAATTTTTAATGTAGAAAATACTAAATATAGTATAACTATCTTTAATAAGAAAAATTGTATTTTTGAAAAATTTAGAAATTTAGACTTTTATTTTTAAAAAATGATTAATATAAGTGGTTATCTTTAGTAAGAAAAATTGTATTTTTGAAAAATTTAGATAATTTAGACTTTTATTTTTACACTTAAATTTCTTTTATTAAAAATAATTTTCAAAATTATTATTATATTTATAAGTAAAAGATTTATATCAGAACTTTGCTTTAGGAAAGGAGAAGTTGAATTCAAAACCATTAAAGGTCTATTCAGATAAAGTAATCCTTGCCTAAAAAAGAAAAGAAAAATAAAAGAAAAAAGAAAAAAAAAGAAAAAGAAAAAGAAAAGAAAAAAAAGTAAGGGAGGAGAAGCTTGAGGATTAGTGTCTAATCAAAAATTGGTTCCACATTTGAACTTTTAAAGTATAAGACTTCTAAAACTCTTAGGCTTAAGGATTGAATATGGTAAGTAAGTTTATTTTTAATAAAAGGACAAAATTCTAAATTTAAAAAATCTACCAATTTTCTGAAATAGATAGAAACTCATATTTTCATACTTCTTAACATTAAAAATTTCTAAACTTTAAGTTGGTCTCATTTATTAAGTATTTTCTCTAAATTGGACTAATATATTTCTAAATTTAAATTTTAGTAACTCCTAAAGAAACTCATATACATATCATATTTATTTAGTTTTTAAAGATTGGACAACTTGAGGACAAGTAACATTTTAAGTTTGGGGGATTTTGATACACCTAAAATATATAGTATATTGAGGACAAATAACATTTTAATTTTGGCGGATTTTGATAAACCTAAAATATATAGTGTTTTTAGACACATTTTTATACCTATTTTCAAGATATTGTGCTTTAATGGAAGGTATTTGTGTGTTTTTCTTTTAGGTACAAGTAAAAACGTGAAAAATGCTAAAAAAAGTGTAAAAAGATCAATTTCGAGCAAAAAATGTGAAAATGGTGCAAAAGTGTTTTGGTGACTATTATATTTCAAAATTTAAATTTTACTAACTCCTAAAGAAACTCATATACATATCATACTTATTTAGTTTTTAAAGATTGAAGTGTCAATTGAGGACAAATAACATTTTAATTTTGGGGGATTTTGATACACCTAAAATATATAGTGTTTTTAGACGCATTTTTATACCTATTTTTGAGATATTGCGCTTTAATGGAAGATATTTGTGTGTTTTTCTTTCAGGTACAAGTAGAAAGGTGAAAATGCTAAAAAAAGTGAAAAAGGATCAATTTCGAGCAAAAATGTGAAAATGGTGCAAAAGTGTTTTCGTGCCTAAGCGTCAGTGAAATAGAGAAGGTTGCGCCTAAGCGCCAGAAACCTCGCGCTTAAGAGCTAGAGACAGTTATGTGATGGTTTACTTCATTTTACCAAATTTTGAAGGAACATTTGAGGCACCTATTAGCTAAAGAGGGTGTTTATGTCCACTAGAAACAAAAATATGGTTAGAGGACTTGTGAAAGGAGGCATCCTTTGGAGAATACATCGAATTGAGACACATTTTGAAGAGTTATCAAGGAACCTCTTTGAGATTTATAAAAGAAGGAAGTTGAGACTTTTTAAAGTGTGCTTGAAAGTCCTGGAAAGGGGGAGTTCTGAGATAAGTTTTTATTGTGAGAACATGTAATTAGAGAGTAATAGTGTTGTAAAAGAGAAGAGATTCAAAGGAACTTCAAGAGTTTGGTGCAGGATTTGAGATAAGTTTTTATCTTTTGTTTTTAAACTACTTTTAGTTTTAATCGAGACTACTTATTGGTTTGACAATGATTCCAACTTTTAAACTAAAGTGTGGTTTTATTTTCTCCATTGATTCTGAGTAGTTTTCTTTATTTTTCTCCTTAAAATAATAAGTAATTAGAAGTGTTGGATGGAAGTTGTGGAGAGTATTGATCTTTAATGTTGGAAGAAGCTGTGATGATTTAAATCCATGCACTTCATTTACTTCTTGATTTGGTCTATCCAGATGTTAAAATTTATTGTGAGAACATGTAAGAACCGGGCTAATATTTTCTCAGTCAATAATTGGAAAGAATCACATGAGTTTGTATGAATGAGAATGTAATTCTTATGATTTAGTATAAATAAATAAGGAAATAATCTTTAAAGGGTGTAGAGTTAGAGGACTTTAAAGTGACAGGTTAAAGCCCCCAACTTGGTTTATTGTTTAGGTTCTGATACGAGATGTTAGCCCCAGTGGGAGGGAATTGAGGTAACTCTAGAGTGAGAGGGGTGTAGAGTTAGAGGACTTTAAAGTGACAGGTTAAAGCCCCTAACTTGGTTTATTGTTTTGTTTTTGATACGAGATGTTAGCCCTCAGGTGGAGGGAATCGAGGGAACTCTAGAGTGAGTGCTAGTATCTTCCAATGAGAGAATGTTAGCCCCCAGGTGGAGGGAATCGAGGTAACTCTAGAGTGAGAGCTAGTATCTTCCCTGTGTTAGCACCCAGGTGGAGGGAATCGAGGGAACTCTAGAGTGAGAGCTAGTATCTTTCCGGCTTAGGTAGTTTTTAGAACTATTTAAACTTTAAATTAGCCAATGTTCTTTATAACATCTCTAGTAAGGGTAAAGAATATTATTGCTTTATTTGGCACAACACAATTTGCATACTTTCACAACAGAATTCCTATACTTATTACTGATTCAACATAACATAATTTGTGTACTTCCCCAACAGAACTCCTATACTTATTACTGACTCATGATAAGAAGAAAGATATTTTCTTATCAAGTGCTTTTCTTTTACATAAACTCAAGTTATCTTTAAAAGTTTAATTGTTCTGCCAAAATATTAAAAATACCAAAAAGAATTAAATTTTACCTACAGTGAAAATATCTATAGTTTAAGTAATTATCTTTTTAAAATTGAAGGTTTGTTGATAAATAGTGCATATTTCTTATTTTCCCTATGGGTTCAATATTCAGGTCTTAATCAAAAAGTCCTATATTACTTGATAATGATATGTATACTTGTGTANTATTTTTTATAAATTAGACTACTATATTTCTAAATCTAAATTTTAGTAACTTGTAAAGAAACTCATATGCATCTCATACTTATTTAGTTTATAAAGAATGAAGTGTCACTTGAGGACAAGTAGCATTTTAAGTTTGGGAGATTTTTATACACCTAAAATATATAGTGTTCTTAGACACATTTTTATACATATTTTTGAGATATTAGACTTTAATGGAAGTATTTTTGTGTTTTTCTTTTAGGTACAAGTATAAAGGTAAAAAATGCTTAAAGAAGTGAAAAAAAGATCAAATTTGAAGAAAAAAAGTGAAAAAAGTGTCATATCCAGTGCTTAAGCGTTTGTGAAATAGAGAAGGCAGAGCCTAAGCACCAGAGGCTCTGCGTTTAAGCGCTAAAGACCAAGTGCTAGAGGTAGTTATTTGACTATTTTTTTTTTCATTTAGCTAAATTTTGAAGAGGTATTTGAGGCACCTATTGTCTTAAGAGAGTGGTTATGACCACTATGAATGAAAATATTATTAAAAGACTTGTTAAAAGAGGCATCCCTTGGAGGATTCATTGACTGTGGACAAATTTTGAAGACTTTTCAAGGCACCTTTCAGAGATTTATAAAAGAAGGAAGTTGTGACATTTGAAGCGGGTGCTTGAAAGTTCTAAAAAGAGTTAGAAGAGGAGTTCTAAGGAGTTTGGAGTGATAGTTTTGAAGAGATTTTCAAGCACCACAAAAATTTACTTATCCTTTTTGTTTTTAGATTATTTTGAGAGTGTTGTAAAAAAGAAGTCAAAGGAACTTCAAGTGTTTGGTGGAGGATTTGAGATAAGTTTTTATCTTTTATTTTAAACTACTTTTGTTTTTAATTCAGACTTCTTATTGGTTTGACAATGATTTCTACTTTTAAATTAAAGTGTGTTTTTTTATTTTCTCTATAGATTCTGAGTAGTTTTCTTTATCTTTTTCCTTAAAATGATAAGTAATTAAAGTGTTGAATGGAATTTCTAGAGAGTATTGATCTTTAGCGTTGGAAGAAGTTGTGATGATTTAAATCTTTGAACTTTATTTACCTCTTGATTTGGCTTATCCAGATGCTGAAATTTATTGTGAGAACATGTAAAAATTGGGCTGGTATTGTCTCAGTCAATAAATGGAAAGAATCACATGAGTTTGTATGAATGAGAATGTAATTCATATGATTTAGTACTAATAAATAAGAAAATAATCATTAAAGGGTGTAGAGTTAGAGGACTTTAAAGTTAAAGATTAAAGCTTCAAACTTGGTTTATTGTTTTAGGTTTTGATATGAGATGTTAGCCCGCAGGTGGAGGGAATCGAGGGAACTCTAGAGTGAGAGCTGGTATCTTCCCTACCTAGTAGGTCTTCAAAACTGTTCAAACTTTAAATTAGCCAATGTTCTTTATAACATCTCTAGTAAGGGTAAAGAATATAATTGCTCATATTTGGCATAACAAAATTTGCATACTTTCATGAAAGAATTCCTAAACTTATTACTGATTCATGATAAGGAGAAAGATATTTTTCAAATTTAGTGTTTTTCTCTTACATAAACTCAAGTTATCTTTTTAAATTGTTATTTTTCTGTCAAAGTATCAAAAATACCAAAAAGATTTGAATTTTAATACTGTAAAAATATTTTTAGTTTTATTAATTGACTTTTTAAAATTGAAAGTTTGTTGTTCAATAGTGCATATTGTGTATTTCATTGTAGGTTCGATATTCAGGTCTTAATCAAAAAGTCCTATATTACTTGATAATGATATGTATACTTGTGTAGTATCTCAATATGAATATAACTTAAAGAGTTAAATTCTTATTTTTTTCAAGATCAAGTTTTTAGTTCTATTGCAAAGTGAGGAAATATAAGTGAAAAATATCATCAAAGACATTATTATACTGTTGCATATAAGCAATTTCGGGATCAATAACTTATTGCAATTATATGCATTATATTATATTTTTCCACCAATCTTGCAGTTGTTACATTTGTAAAATGAGATACTCCATTGATAATGATTACTCTCGGCATTCCATATCTTGTAAAAATATTTTTAATTAAAAATTTTGAAACACTTCTAGCAACACATCAAGGTAAAGTGATTGCTTCAATCTATTTTAAATCGTAATCCACAGAAATCAATATATATATATTTCCAAATGAGGGTATAAATGGTCCCATAAAATCCAATCCCTATGCATCAAAAATTTCAATTNTCAAAAGGGTAGAAATCTACATTTCTACTGCTATTCTAACAAACCTAAACTTTCTCCACACTTTTCCTAACATTCCTCTCACATAAATCCCCCTTTTTCTAACCTAAATTTGTTCTTTTAAAGTGTAGGGACGAAGTATGAAGAGTTGCAACAAGCACCCTTCCAAAAAGCGTCCAAATACACTGAATTTCAGCCCATAACTGCCAAAAGTCTGTCCATAGTCGTCACGGGCGCTGTCGATGGGCTCGAGGGCATTGTCGGCGAGCTTTTCTGTCATTTTTTGGTCTTCTTGGGTAAATCATTCCGTCGGTGCCGTTTTGGCGCCGTCCGCGGGCAGACTGCACAGCTCCACCGTTTGGCTCCGTTTTAGCTCTGTTTCGCCCCATTTAAGTTGCGTTGTGTTCCTAACAGATAGCCCTACAAAATAAGCATGAAAACAACCTTTCTTTAAAGTATAATCTCATTCAAAAATATGCAAGAAGTATAAAAGAGATTAAGTATCCAAAGACTTATCGAAAGGTGACAGGGCAAAATATCATTTCTTGCTTGTTTTTGCTCCAAGTGTAAAAGTGATTAAGCATTGAAAGACTTATCAAAAGGTGACAGGGCAAAATTTCATTTCTTGCTCGTTTTTGCTCCAAATTGCACCGTTTTTGCATCCTTTTGCTCCAATGACCATAATTCATCATACCTGCAACAAAAAATAAAAAAATACCCTTCTTTAAAGTGCAATATCATCAAAATAGTATAAAATAGGTATGAAAATCTCAACATATTTTCCTTTGGTCAGCTGTTTATATGTAACAGTATAACAATGTCTTTGATGATATTTTTCACTTATTTTTCCTTACTTTGCAATAGAACCAAAAACTTGATCCTGGAGAAAATAAGAATTTAATATTTTAATTTATATATATATTGAGATACTACACAAGTATACATATTGTTATCAATTAATATAGGACTTTTTGATTAAGACCTGAATATCGAACCCATAGGAAAAATAAACAATATGCACTATTTATCAATGAACCTTCTATTTTAAGAAGACAACTATTTAAACTATGGATATTTTCATAGTAGGTAAAATTCAATTTATTTTGGTATTTTTGATATTTTGAGTGAACAATAAAACTTCTAAAGATAACTTGAGTTTATGTAAAAGAAAATGTCTTGATATGAAAATATCTTTCTCCTTATCATGAGTCAGTAATAAGTATAGGAATTCTATTGTGGCAGTATGCAAAAAGTGTTGTGCCAAATAGGAGCACTAATATTCTTTACCCTTACTAGAGATGCTATAAATAACATTGGTTAATTTAAAGTTTGAATAGCTCTGAAGACCAGCTAGGTAGAGAAGATACTAGATCTCACTCTAGAGTTCCCTCGATTTCCTCCACATGGGGGCTAACATCTTGTATCAAAACCAAAAAAAATAAACCAATTTGAGGGCTTTAACCTATTAATTTAAAGTCCTCTAACTCTACACCCTTCAAAGATTATTTCCCTATTTATTTGCATTAAATCATATGAATTACNGCAGTCGAGATCATCGTCCCAATGGCACCTAAGTTCTAGAATCCTTTTGACCCGAAAGAGAGCTTGGCGCTTAGGCGCCAACCCTATGGCGTTTATGAGGGGAAAAGCTAAGCATTGTGTTCTATTTCATCTTTTATTGTTTGTAAACACAATTCTAGTGAATTTGCTTTATTCAAAAGGATGACTTGTATTGTTTCCTTCATGCACTATGAGTAGCTCTTATTTACCTTTCTCTTTTGATGAATAAGTGGGTGGTATGGGATTGTAGGATACTTTTAGAACTGGTTTTACATCTTTAACGTGATGAATTTTCCTCCATGCTTAATTTACTTTTTATTCTGGCCAAGTGATTAGTTAAAATATGTTGTGATCTATAATGACTCTGGAGAACTATAGAGGAAAAATTAAGGTATTCACAGTGAACTAGTGGGTGAAGGAAAAGTAGTCCATTAAGAAATGCAGTTAGACAGGGAAATAGTCTTTGATGGGTTCAAATTGGGATTTAAGGAATTAAAACAAGTTTAACCAAACTTTGTTATGCACTCGGGAGAGAGTAAATATGATAATTTCTCCTATTTTTCACTTGCAACAATTATAATTCAATGTATTTTATTCCTATATACCACCTATCTTTTTGCAAGGTAGGGTAACTCTTTATATTGATAATCACCAAATCCAATTAAGCTATGTAGGACTTATGTTAAATTTAAGATATACAATTGATTGTAACTATATAGTATTAGTTTGTAGATCTTCAACTTAATGTAAGTTTCAAGCTAAGAACTAGTTTTGATAGACTAGAACTTGTCCTAAGCGTTAACCTCTCACTCCCTATGGGATTTATATTTCGGTCTAAACATTCTATTATTACTGATATGTCACATATTCTTGCATGAAAACCCGGAGTACAATTGAAACTTGACCGGGAGGGTATCATTCTTCACAATCAAGAAAAAGAAAAATAAAAATTATTTTAGTTCATCTACTCTACCTAAGGCAGCCTTTTTGAGCATGGTGATATTATAGTAGATATCATCAACTATTTTAAGAAACTTTTTAAATCTTTTTTTTAGTCATGTGATACTTTGAAATTGACTTCACTTTGTAGGATGATTCTTTTATATCTTCACATATAGATTATAGCCCAAAATCCTTATGTGGAAATTATACTTAGTATTTTCTCTACCCTTCTAAATCTACTCTATGTTTTGATGGCTTCACAAAAAAATTTAAAGCTTCTTTTGAATTGGTTGGAAATGATATCTATGTTGTGATGAAGCACTTTTTTCTTACCTTTAAATTGCCCAACTCTCTCAAAGCCACAACTTTAACTGTTAATTTTAAAACTTTAATGTAGATTCTCTTCAGCTAGCAACAATTAAGGCAGTCCCTCTGATGATACTGTGTTCGAATGTGAAACTAAGTGGTGGTGGGCACTTAGCCTAGCTCCAACCTCTACTAACATATAAAAATGTTAAGAAAGCAATATTTATATAATTTTTTTCAATGCAACTTACCATCCTTTTTCATGTGTTTAATATAAGGTATCAAGCCTCTAGTGCAAAAGGAGACATTGAAGCCCCCAACACTCTGAGGTCCAGTTCTACAATGTCATCCCCTTCTTCTTGAGACATCGAAGAGGACCAAACTTTGGACAGCTCAACCTAGACTTGCTTGCCTATCTGAATGGCCTCTCCCATTACTAACAAATAGCCATGAATATATCTTTCAGTTGATACTGGCTTTAACTCTCAAAGTTCCTCCACATCTACTGATTGTACTGAGGATCTCACCATAAGTCTTACAAAATAATTACTGAATAATGTTACTTATTACAAAAGAATAACTTATGATTATCAATGTAATTAAAATTATTTAATCTTTAGTAGAAGTTCCTGAATCACATATCTTGAACCTCCACTGAGATCTTCAGCCATGATAGATATGGAGTAATGCACATACTCTTGATGATCTTCATGATCATGTGAATGGGCTACTTAGACAGAAAAAAGAACAGAAATAAAAAACAAATTTAATATATAAAAGAAAGTTCATATAACACTAATAAACAAACAAAACTTACCTGAAACTCTTTCTCAAAGCAAATCCCTTGTAGTCTTTTCTTAGAAAAGCAGAAAGAAGATATCTCTCACTTTTCTCCTTCTCCAACACTCTTATAGAAAGTTTCACACTAAATCTTACCACTCAAACTCTAAACTATAAAAGAAAAATCACTAATGGACTTTAATATGGGGGTGGAACGAAATGGATTATGAAGAATGGCAAAAATGAAGCGTGGTGGAATGTTTTGGAGCGAAAAGGAGTCACTTTTCTGCTAAATTTCAGCCCCAAATAAAGCCCAAGGTCGTTTCTCCAGAGGTACCTCCAAAAACTCTTTAAAAATTGTCCAAATACATCGAACATTCTAGAAACAAGGGCTGAACCACCTTTGGCGCAGTCAATGCTGAGTAAAAATTTTAGTTGTTCTGTTGTTCTGCGCGGTCGGCACTGTCCTTGGCGCGGTCGGCGCTGAGTACTTCTTCAAAAATGTCATTTTGACTTTAAATTCCATCCTTTTTGTTTCCTTTTTGCTTTAAGTCCTAAAAATCAACAACTTGCAAGAAAACATCAAAATACCTTCCATTAAAGTGTAATATCACCAAAAATAAGTATAAAATATGGGTCTAAAAATGCATATATTTTTGGTGTATCAATTAATATAATGAGTCAAATTATGAAAGAATTAAAAGGATTTGAGCTCAAAGACCAAGAAAACTTAATTATCCAGTAAAGTAGGTCTCATATCTGGGAGTACTGTTTGAACTAATTAGGTAGGGTTTACAAGGTGAATTAGTGATATTTAAAATGATATACATGAATTGGTTGGGCCAGATTTGGGTTAGGTTTAAGGTTCAAGTTAAGTTGGGTCAGGTCTGGATTGGGTCAGACCTAAGTTAGATTTAGGGTTCAGGTTAGGATGGGTCAGATCTGGGTTAGGTCAAACTTGGGTTAGGTTGGGCTAAACTTGAGCTAGGTCGAGTCTTAGTTGGGACAGGTCTGGATTCGGTCAGACCAGAGTTACGTTGAGGTTAGGTTAGGCTAAACTGGAGCTAGGTCAAGTCATGGTTGGGTTAGGTCTGGTTTGGGTCAGACCTTAGTTAGACTAGGATTAAGTTGGGTTAAACCTGAGTTATATCAAGTCTAGGTTGGGTCAGGTCTAAGTTGGATCAGACCTGGGTTAAGTTTGGGTTAGATTAGTCTATATCAGAGCTAGGTTGTATTTAGGTTTGTTCAGGTCTGGGATGGTTCAAACATAGTTTAGGTTTGGGCTAGACCTTAGCTAGGTCAGATCTAGGTTAGGTCAGACTTGATTTGGGTTAGGTTGGACTAGACCTGAGCTAGGTCGGGTCTAACTTGGGCCAAACCTGGATTACTTTTAGGGAGGGATTAGGATTTGGTTGGGTTCGGTCAACTTGAGTCGAACCCAAAACCAAACCTAATCCAAGGCTATTGAGTTAAACTAACCTACTCTTAAACTTAATCACTTTAACTTAAGTTAAAATACCTAACATAAATGGAGAAGAAAAACTTATAAAGGAGACGGCTGGTCTGAGGAGGATATGATTTGGCAGAGAGAACTGGAAGAAGAAACTCTGAGTTAGAAGGGTTTGAGATAATTTAGGGCACACTTTAACTTTCTTACCTCTCCTTTTGTGAGGGAAGAGCAACCGCCTTTTATAGGCAGTGATGTCTGTCTCAGACCGTCCATCAAATGAGACATCGACAGTCCAGATTAATCAGGTGGTTACTACTACTATCGATGGTTATTGGATGTTTTCAGCAGTTTGATCAAAAGGATGTTTGGAATAAGGATCCATGAACAAAGATGATAGATCAATGATGTAGCCGATAGGAGATGACCACTCCAGGCAGAACTGGGTGCAACTATGTCTGGATGTGGCTGGGGCATGGTCACGTCCCTAGGTAGGCATGACCACGCCTCGGTGTGGTCACGCCCCAGGCCTGACATGACCATGTTAGGCTAGAAACGGGACAATGTACTTTTTTATTAGTGTTCAAAGGCATTGAGACCATTTTGGAAGCTTTATATGACCCCATAAGCTCCATACGACCAACAATGAGGTCAAAAATATGCTTGACATGTTTGATATTATAAAATTAATGAATAAAATCTGTCATATATTCTATTAATTTTAATATCAAGTATGTCATATATTTTTATTGCTCTTATTCTTTGATTAAAAAGAATATCAAATTAGTATTTGATGGATAGAAATACATTGTGTTCAATAAAGCCTAGATTCGGTAATCACACAACTTCTTAAGGAATCCCATAATAGTCTATCTCACTATTGAAATAAGTATTCCTTTAACACACATTCCAAAATTAGACATCTATTTTCCTTCAGACCAGAAACTCCTGTGAAATTTTTACATATTCACATCAAATATGGATGACATAATCATGCTAAGAGTAGTCCCTCATGCAAGGTTTATTATGCATTGAAATGAACCTATTATGAACTTATTACAAAAATTAAGAATACTTATGTAAATTGTACATTCAACTTGACTATTATAGATTATTGAGTTTGTTAAAATTACATATAGTTTTAACAAATTTGGGAACTCTTCTTCAATTTTCTTACGAATAATATTCTCATCCTCCAAGTTTAGAGAGCTAATAAATAATTTGATCACATAATTAAAATTAAAATAATCAGGTCAATACAACACCTAAAGTGCTAACTCCAACAACTTTAAATTAATTCACATCATACTCAAAAAATAATTGAATTCATGTGTAATTCAAAAGAATATATAAAGTCATTTCTTAGAGCTATTTGTCATTGAGGTATTATGAATTATATCTCCATGATGTTGCACCTCATTTTTGAAATATAGAGTCATAGGTTGCAAAGACTTTTCAACTATAGTTTGTTCTATGAATCATTATTGCTCAAAATAGTATGAATAATAAATAATTATCTCCTGCAACAAGTATGCCTTACATTTAGGTCATGCTTTATTTTTTACGATTATTTTAATTTTATTCAAAAATTTATACTAGTAATGAATATTTAGTACGATACAGTAATATCTTATTTGTGCATTATATAATTAGGCATTTAGAAGACACACTTCTCATATAAATTCAATCACCACCCTATATTGGGCTCCATACTATAGTCGTATAAGGTAGATGTATGAGCTTATGTTATACCAATTTAAAGTATCCGGGAGGAAATATGCACTCAATTTTTTATAAAATTACTGGAATATTCATTGCAAGTTATATCAAAGTATCAACTTCAAATGAGTCATACATAATTCTTTGAAGAATATACTTTAAATTAATGGATTAATTGTTCGATTTGAAAAAAAAAATAATCAACTAATTAGGTAGTGTGCACTTTAAAAAATATAACAATAATAACTTTTCAATCCAAATATCTATCTTACACTAAAGTTGACCCAACATCTCAAGTTAAATGCAAACCTGCTAGGGAACTTCAAAGACTGCAACAATTCACAAAATATGTTTCATTGCTCCAAAGTAAGACAATACTTGGATTTGAACTTTATCAATTTAATCGTAACCATCTCTTGATGTTTAACCCCCTTCTTTTACAATACTCTTCAATTCCAATCTAGTTTTAACATTATTCTTAGTTTCATCCTTAACCAATCAAACACTGTGTTGAAACATTATTAAAGAATTTTTTTTATTATGCATGTCGTCAAGATTATGTCTAGTTGAATTGGTTCTACAATACAAATGATCCTAAAACTACTCTTTTTTTCCTATTACAAGTAACACAAAAATTAGGAAAACAAAGTGAATATAGTTATAGAGAAATAATATGCTTTAAAATTGCACTAATTGTCTCCCATAAATCATCCCATTTATGTTCAATGAAGGCCTTGTCATCTCAACTCTTTATTTAAGAATGCATATTTATTCCTATCAAATGAATAATTATTAGATAAGAATATTGGTTGACAGTCAAATCATGAATATTTTCTATTACGTTTTAAAGTAAATGCATTGGATAAATCTATACAGTGTGACCAACCTATGTTTTCCAAAGTACTTCATTCCAATAATATTCTATATGTAATTAGTTTATTTATTGTCCACTCCATGGTGGATTTCATTTGGAAATTTTATTTTGAAGTTATTTTATAAGTGATCATACTTATTTCTTTTTTTTTATTTTAAGCTTATATATCGAAGGCCATAAATATACATCAATATTTTCCTTAAGATTTTATGGATTGAGGTTGATCAATGTGAGAAGCATGAAAAGTGTAGTCACATACATCCATGTGATAAATTATAAGGTGTAATTATTATCGGTCAGCATGAGTAGGGTGAGGTAGCCTGACTGTATGGCGTAAAACTATTATTGACCTCATTTTTTATTAACCTATTTTCTTGGCATAAGTTTAGCCGAACATTACTTGAGCTTGTTCTTAAGCAAACCTTAATTTTAATAAATTGAGTTTTTAACTTAAAAAAAGTAAAATAATCATAATTAACAAATAATTTTAACCAAACTCAGAGATAACCCTAGAATCTGCTTGACTCACTAAAACCTTGAGATTATTTTTTTTTTCTCTCATAAGGGTATTGTAATACTCAAAACCTCATTTTAAAAGTTGCATGCTAATTATTATCACTTATAAATAATATGCAAACTCGGTGATTTTTTGAAATAATTTCTACATAAAAAATTTCAATTCAAATTTTCATGCATGACGATTATCATTGTAAACCATAAATTATCGTTTTCTTTCACAGATCAATCAAGTGATCTAAATTACCTTCTTTTTAAGTTGCATGATATTCATATTAAGACAGAAAATCATGCAAACTTGTTTGGTGGTCATCGTACCCCATTTTTTATGTAAAATTGTGCACTTAGGGTTTCCATGCAAGAAAAATGGTAATGCATAAAAATTTTTCAATAAGTCATTATTTTCGAAAATAAACTCTACCATTGTATCAGCATCATCAAACCCTTTCAAATGAGTACCTCCACTACACCAATCTTGTTTTGGTATGAGAGAGAAAAATAATAATTTCGTAAAAAAAATGACAAATTGGCCATAACTCCCTCAAAATAATGTCTAATAAACCCTAGATTTATAAAAAAATTATTTTAAATTAAAACATACATAATTTTGGAAAATAAAATCTAATTAAAAGTTTTGCTGAGAAATCACCATTTTCTCTATCCTGAGAGTTTGGTCCCACTTTCGTTGCTCATATCTTTTTTATTGAGTTTGAATTAGCCAAAACCACTTAGAACAATAAATTTCTTGTATTGTTTGCTAACAAATGAGCAGCCCAAGTCATTTTTTGGCGATAAGCAACTCCCAACCATGCTCCTTGTAACCAACTCTCCAACAAACTAGCCACTTTGAATGCTTATATCTTGAGTTGGAGAACCTTTTTTCAACATGGTTTTAACCATTAGATTTCTTGTCTTGTCCTATTTCAAAGGACATATACTTTGATCTTTTCATAACTACCATAATTACATTTAGAGATTTACCAAAATACCCCTATCCTTGGCCAAAATTATAATAACGCCCTTTAAATCCTATCCCTTGAATCCTATTCATCGTAGCTTCCACTTCATTTATCTGTTAACTCATGTATCATTGTTCAATGCTTCTTTTATCCTTCTCTCTCCCCCATATCCTCATAAACCACGACCATTCATTTCAAATCTCCAACTCCTCACTCAGTCTCAACCATCCATGTCGCTTAACTCCTCTTTGTCCTAAAATAACCACCCCACTACCCACTACTTAGCCAAAACTCCCCTGAATCCTTTACATCCATCCCATTTCGTTCCCCATTTTCCCTTTCTTGAAATCCCTCTTCAATCCTCCAAAACTGAGCTCCTCTCTTGTCTAAGGAAAAATCAATCAGAGAAAGAAAAGATAGAAGAAGGGGAAGAAAAACCATGAGAGAAAGGATAAAATTCAAAGAAAATCACATCAAGAAAAGGAATGAAATCTCTTTTCTCTTTTCAATTCAAATTTTCATTATGTAAAATTGAACTTCCTTTGTCTCCTCATATGTTTGCATGGTTTCCAAAATTCACAACTTGACTTTAAAAATTCTCCTTCTTGTTTGATTGTTTAATTTTAAAATATATAAGTTCTTTTTTCAAAATCTCTCAATTTATCTATGTTATGTGTCCAAATGATTTGGCTTTTGTGTAATTACATATGGTTATGATTATGTAACATTATTTAGTGAAATTGGAATGTTTCATACTTGAGTAGTCAAAACTGAAACCAATTATGCTTGAAACCATATGGCTTTTCATTAAAGGTTTTCATGCATCATTGGACATATTGCCATGTTATTTATGCCAAAATCGGAAGGTTCTTTGCGGAATTATTCAAATTTCTTGACGTTACATGTAAATATGTGTTTATCTTGAAAAATCCATAGGGTTTTCTTTTTTGTTCTTTAATGTTTTGATTTCATGTTGATTCTTCCTTAATTTAGGGTAAATGAAACATAACCCCTTCTAAAATGCTAGAACCTACCCTAATTACATATGTTCACACTAATTGCCCTCTTAATTCCCCTAATTGCGCTTCGTACCTTAAACACATCAAACTCCTAATTACTTCCTAATTCACTAATTCTACTTAAATCAAAGCATAATTACCCTAAAATCAATATGACCAAAAATAAAACTTTTTAATTAAGATGCTAAGTCACGAATTAAATTCTAAATTAACTTAATCAACTTACCAATTAACTAACAAAACCATAAATGTTATTAATTAATAATCTTTTATTTAAATCAGTAATCATTTAAATGGAACCTAAGTAAATTAAATCATCAGCATTTAACTCAAAGATAAAATTACTAATTATTTTAATCATTAATCAATTAAATCCCTAATAATTCAATTAAAACATTGATCATTCAATTAAATTAGAAATGTTAAAATTGAAACTTATTTAAACAAATGACTAAGTACATAATTAAAGTAAAAATATAAAAAAAATTAATTAAAACATCAAAGAATTCATTAATTAAATACTTAGTTAAATCAATTAAAATTTATACATAAAAATCATAATAAACTTGTAAGGATTTTAAACTAATTAAAACTTCAAATTTAACTTAATAAACAATTTATTGAATAGTTAATCAATTCATAAAAAAATAACAATTAATCATTTAAATAACTAAACATTAACTATATTAGTATATACAAATGATTAAAATGTTTTAGATATATTTCATCCTCTTGTGTTTGTGGGCTCTGATTCGTCCTGCCTTTATCTTATGGACTGTTGTTGGATCTTCTTACNATGCTACGAATCGTACGGTCCAAGTGAAAACGATGTTATCGTCCATTACACGTTGAGCAGTCACNGCTACGAATCGTACGGTCCAAGTGAAAACGATGTTATCGTCCATTACACGTTGAGCGGTCACCGACCACGGAATGCCGTGGCAGCAACTGTCGCATAATTGCCATTCGTTCTGGCAGAACGCGCGACGTACATAGACATTCCTTGTATCCACGTTTATGATTTGTAGAGCCCACAAAATAAACTTCTGGCCACCGTTTCTTATCTGCTCCAACGAAGACAATAACGGAGAGAATGGATCACTCATACGGTGTCCNGCTGGAAATGGACCTGTCATGCGATGTCTGATCTCTAGGGTCCACTGTCATATATTTTTAATGTGATAGACGGTGAAGGTCAGATATCGTGTACATCTCTGCACATAGTGTTTGTATGAAATAATTTTTTCATGACCACACTGTTGTGGACTAGTATTTTTTTTCAATTGTATTAAAAATGAAAATATATGTTCAATATCATGGTGAATTCAATTGAAGCACCAGCTTAACCAAACGAATAAGAGGCGCGGTGCAAAATAGACAAATCATATAGCACATAAAAAAAGAAAAAAGAAAAGAAAATTTTGTGCTGTAGGAATGTTTGAAAGATGTTGTTGAGTATAATTATGTGATGTGATCTATACCGTTCTCCAAACATACAATCTCAGGACGTAATATTTTCTTCAAATAGAATTAAGGCTGAGAAAGTGTATAATTTTTGAATCAATACATCCAATTTTAATGATAATTGAACAACTGNGTTTGTAGAGCCCACAAAATAAACTTCTGGCCACCGTTTCTTATCTGCTCCAATGAAGACAAGACAAGAACACTGGAAATGGACCAGTCATACGATGTCTGATCTCTACCGATAATTTTTTTTTAAAAAAAAAATTTAATAGGATTCACTGGCATATATTTTTACTATATTAGACGGTGGAGATCGGATATCGTGTGCATCTCTACATACAGTGTCTGTATGAAATAATTTTTTCATGACCACACTGCTATGGACTAGTATTTTTTTTTTTTCAATTGTATTAAAAATGAAAATATATGTTCAATATCATGGTGAATTCAATTGAAGCACCAGCTTAACCAAACGAATAAGAGGTGCGGTGCAAAATAGACAAATCATACAGCACATAAAAAAAGGAAAAAGAAAAGAAAATTTTGTGTTGTAGGAATGTTTGAAAGATATTGTTGTGTATAATTGTGTGATGTGATCCATGTCATTCTCCAAACATACAATCTCAGGACGTAATATTTCCTTCATATAGAATTAAGGCTGAGAAAGTGTATAATTTTTGAATCAATACATCCAATTTTAATGATAATTGAACAACTGAAATGAAATATTAGCATATAGAATTTATTAAAGTTAACAAATTTTAAGGAAAATATTTATGTTATACATAATTTTAAATAAATATTTTTAAATGGAAGGGAACTAAATTCTAAAAGAAAATTGTAAAGAATCCATGAAAAATTGACTATTGCTTTCCTGTCCAAATCAAGGTCTAATTATTTGGTGCGGAGAGCGCACACAGAGCTGCGTGCGCTCTCCGATCACAGCCGCACGTCGTGGCTGTATGACAGTGGTCCCACTGTCACACAGTCGCGATGTGCGGCTGTGATAGGAGAGCGTTGCGTGCGCTCTCCGCACCCAATAATCGCTCCAAATCAAGGCATAATAATTCCAAGGCTCCAGAGGAGTAAGAGAAATCGTAGCCTAATTTGTTTAATAATTATAATAAATGACATAAAAAGTATAAATAAAAAGAAAATAGAGAATATGTTGGACATTTGTACTCTTTTTTTTGTAGTAGTTTTGCTCAAAACATAAAATCATATATCAACAAGCATGTGAATTTTGAATTTATATNCGAACTAAATCCTAAAAGAAAATTGTAAAGAAACCATAAAAAATTGACTATTGCTTTCCTCTCCAAATCAAGGTCTAATTATTGGGTGCGGAGAGCGCACGCAGAGCTGCGGTCGCGGCTGTGATTGGAGAGCGCATCCAGCTCTGNTATTCCAAACAAAGGCGGGTAAAGCACGCAGACATAATTTGACATTTAATTTTACAAAAATAAAACTATCCTGATAACGGAGACGTCGCACAAAAATTAATTATAAAACAGCTTTACATATTGAATAAATAAATAACTAAAATGACTTACATTTTACATGGGAGCATGGAGACTTTGGGGCCGTTTGGGGCAACTTATTTGGTGTTGTGGTATTTTGAAAATGCACCTGGACTGTTTGGGTAAACTGCGTTTTGGCAGTTTATCCGTTTTGAAAACACTGAAAACAGTGTTTTTATTTCGCACATATCTAGATGTGGCCTGGCTTTTCCAAAACAGTAAAAATTTTTAATATCCACCGCACCTAGTTTATCAGATATTTTTAATTAGCCTATCAGTAGATTATTCATTAAGTTGCAGCTGCCCCCAAACAGAACCTTCGGCTCCGTTAAGGCTCGCTTATCTGCTTAATTTTTCGAAAAATGGTTGGATATATATAAACAAATGGTTGGATATATATAAACAAACATTAAGAAGAAATTTATTATCTCATAGAACGCCATGATTTTATGAGCATATGTGTTGAAATATGGATAGGGGTTTAAGAAATTCGAACACGAACGAACAGAGCTCTTGTTCGTGTTCGGTTCGTTTGAAATTTAGTTTGCTTGAAATAAACACGTGTTCGAAATTGTTCGTGAAGTCACTGTTCGTGTTCATTTAGTAACAAACGAGCCGAACACGAGTTGTTTGCAAACGAAGAGGCAGTTTGACATCCCTAATATTAATATATATAAATAATACATTATATTAATTATATAACTTATATCATATAAATATATAATAACTATATTAGTATATTACTATATAGTATATTAATATATTATTATTATTATTATTTTATTATATATTATAATTTATAAAATTTAGTTTTTTAAAATATAATATATTTTTTATAAATAATTATTTAATATTCAAAACAATAACGATTCAAATAAGAACAAACGCATCACCGTTCGTATTTGGTTCGCTTAACTAACCGAACGAAAAAAATTTGTTCACGTTCGTCTCATTTACTTATCGAATGAATCGAACACGAACTGTTCACAAACAACGAGTTTTTTTTACAGCCCTACATATCACACAATTCTTACATATTTACATTACTAACATATAAAATTTAATATTTATATTTATAACACTCAAAATTTTAATAACACAAATAATATCACCTCAACTAACTTTTTAAGAGTCAAATNGTAAAATGACTTACATTTTACATGGGAGCACGGAGACTTTGGGACCGTTTGGGGGTAGGTTATTTGGTGCAGTGGTGTTTTGAAAATGTACCTGGATTGTTTGGGTAAACTGCGTTTTGACAGTTTATCTGTTTTGAAAACACTGAAAACAATGTTTTTACATCACCATGTCTAAATGTGGTCTGGCTTTTCCACAACAATAAAAATTTTTAATATCCACCGCACCTAGTTTATAAGATATTTTTAATCAGCCTATCAGTAGATTATTCATTAAGTTGCAGCTGCCCCCAAATAGAACCTTCGGCTCCGTTTAGGCTCGCTTATCTGCTTAATTTTTCGAAAAACGGTTGGATATATATAAACAAACAATAAGAAGAAATTTATTATCTCATAGAACGCCATAATTTTATGAGCATATGTGCTGAAATATGGATAGGGGTGTAAACGAATCCAACACGAACGAACAGAGCTTGTGTTCGTGTTCGGTTCGTTTGAAATTTAGTTTGCTTGAAATAAGCCCGTGTTCGAAATTGTTCGTGAAGTCACTGTTTGTATTCGTTTCTTAACGAACAAGTCGAACACGAGTTGTTCGCGAACGACGAGGCGGTTCGACATCTCTATAACTAATATATTATATTAATTATATAACTTATATTATATAAATATATAATATTTATATTAGTATATTACTAATATAGTATATTAATATATTATTATTATTAATTTATTATATATTATTATTTATAAAATTTAATTTTTTAAAATATCATAATTTTTTATATATAATTATTTTATATTTCGAACAATAACGATTTGAACACGCACGAACGCATCACCGTTCATGTTTGGTTCATTTAACTAACCAAACGAAAAAATTTTGTTCACATTCGTCTCGTTTACTTATCGAACGAATCGAACACAAACTAATTGACGAACCGCAAACAAACTTTTCTCGAACAACAAGCTTTTTTGATAGCCCTAAACATGGACATAGCCAATATGATTGTTTTATGACAACTTTGCACGTATTAGAGCTAAAACAGACATGTTTATAACTCTAACATTAGTGGAAATTTTATGAACAATTGCACTAGTTTATGGTACGACACGTTTATGATTAAAGGCCCGTTTGGGGCAGCTTATAAGTGCGGGTGCGTTTTTTAAAACATCGTGGTACCGTTTGGATCGCGCGATTTAGCTGTTTATCCCAAACCGCGGTTAGATTTTTACATAAACACAAGCCGTGGGTCGAACCCCACAGTCGACCAACGAGTAGCGTTTCAGGATAAGTTGTTTATCCTGAAATGCACAAGCTGCCCAAAACACACCTTAAATCATTGGAAATTTGACATACACAAAAAATATAGATTGAGAATTTGTTGATTTTCATGATTTTGATGACAATATGAGAAAAAGCACGATGGCATTAATTTTATAAATAGCTATGATTTGAGTGTTATTTAAGCAATTGCCCTTTAAAAAGAGTTCAAATTTTTAGAGTCTAAAAGTACCAATTGCTGTGGGATCATTTTTTTATTATTATTTTTTTTAATTATGATATGTGGAAGTTCAGCATTATTTGAAGAAGTTGAACACATTTTGATGTTGCATTTTAAAATGAAACATTCATGATTGATATTTGGGGGTCGAAACTCGTCCTAATGTTCTCGCTTAGGTACCTAGGGTTGATGCTCTTGGATTAGTAGCATAGTCGCCTCCGGCTTTTGCGTGGTAATATGGAGGGCTTCCCCCTCCGATTTCTCATAGGGGAAGTCCTTCACTGTTCGTAGGGCGAACTAGCTACAAAGTCTTTTCTATCCTACAAATGCCCGCAATCTCGCGGAATGGGCTAGCTACAATGCTTTTCCCATTCCTCGAGATCGAACTCAATAAACTCCTTTAAGGTAGGTTGGGAGCGCCAAAGCCCTGGAAAATTGGGATTCTGACCCGATGAGATTAAGACCTAGGACTCACAAGCTAGAATTACTCGGCTCACGGGATTCCTAACCTAGGATTAGCTTTAGAAAATTAATGGCTCATCACACATGCGGCGTGGTCGCACCAAATAACTTAAGCCGACACATCAACCTCGCTTGGGCGACCGAACGCACTCGCCTAAGCTAGAATCACCCTAGGGCTGGCTAAGAGTTGGAGATTCTCACGATCATGAAGGTTGAGGACGTGTTTCTTCACATAGAAAGAAGTTCTCCTACCAGTAAAAGAGAAGCCCACGTTTCGGCGAACTTCAGCGACGCTCCGGTGAAGTTTCCCGGTGATCTTTCCCTGTGCTAGGTTGAAGCTCTCCTTCAGCATTGGAGAGTGGCGCCTTGCTCCTGAGCTCCTTCTTAAGAAAACCCTCTCACAACCTCTCAAAATGTAAAAGAGGATGAAGAAGATGAAGAGGAAGGAAAAGGGAAGGAAGAAGAAGAAGATGAAGATCAAGGATGGGAAGTGAAACCCCTTCTCCTTGCATTCCAAAACCTCTCCTCAAGAGATCCCCTTCAAACCTTAGCCAAAGAAGAAGAATGTGAGGGAGAATGAGCAGGAGCCATCAGTGTGCCAATCTAGAAAAATGAGAAGGACTTAATGAGAAGAAGACCAATCGGTTAAGTTCGACTCCCACTCCAATCAAATGACCAAAAGGCCTTCAGAAGGAAGCCTTGGATACTTCTAGAGGAGGGCAAAAGGGGGATTTCACAACCCCCTTTAGGGTTCCTAGGTGCCTCCCGCCATTCCGACGGCCTATAGCGTCAAAATAGTGTCACAAATGCTCAAAATTACAACTTGGAAGGTGGTGCCTAGGAGCCACTCTCCCTAGCATCTAGGAACCATCTAGAAAATTGGTTGCCTACGCTCTGTTTATGCGGCACCTGCTTTTACAACACTCAGGAAAATGGCTATTTTGGCCTGTTTTGGACACCTAGGCACCTGAAGAATGGTGTTGGAAGGCCGTGTTATTAAGTTTGGACGTTTATGAATGTAGTTTCAAGCCCTAAACCATCTGCTTTGAATCAATCACTTGATTTGCCTTCAATTTAGATCCATGTATCATCTATCCTGATCAAGTCGACCTAATGCACCTCTTAGGTTGAGAATAAGTTCATGTAATCCCTTTCCTAATATGTTCGAGCACAACATAAATTGACATAATAACTTCTTAAACCAAATTCTCCAGCAAAATCAAACCAAATTATTTAAATCTTCTTTCCTAACTAGCTCTCAGAATGATTGATAAGTTGTAGCACTATCCTTTCTGATCTAGTCACTTCGTCTATCTTCTAGGTTAGATGTTAAGCCCATGCTCCCATGGCCTACCTCACAAAATAAATAGTTACGTGGATTCTTAAGTCTCACTTGATACTATAAAAGGTTTATTACAAATTATGACTGACATAATAACACCTTTAATTGAATTTTTAAAAATCAATAGCATTCTTATGGAATGCACCTATTGAAACTATTTTTCAAACTGCAAAAATTGTCATGAAAACAACACCAACATTAGTATCACCAGACTTTTTAAAATAATTATTGTTGAAATAGATGCATCAATTAGTGGCATTGGTACAATTTTAATGCAAGAAATACAACCAATTTTACTTTTTAATAAAAAACTAGGCTTCAGGATGTGTTCTAAGGATATATTAGAGAACTCTTTGTTATTACATAAGTTGTTTATAAGGGGAGGCAATACCCTTTGGTTGTTAAATTTATCATCAAAACATATCATAATAACTTAAAGGAACTAAGAACTCGGAACTTACAGACCCAAATCAGATTACTTTGAAAAAAATCTTAAGTTTCTATTTTCTCATTAAATATAAAATAGATAAATAAAATGTTTTTATCGATGCCTTTTCTAGACTTTTAGAAGAAAAGTAAACAGATTAATCATTAATGTTGCAACTAAATCACTATTTGACCTTTGTAACAACATGTATATACCCTTGATTCAACAACAACATAACGAAACACTAGAAGCATAATATATAATTAATTTAAAAAATAAACTTGAGATATTTGGCCTTTCTTCTAAATTTTAGTTGTGGAAATATTTGTTAGCATAATTCAAAATTAGAATTCATATCAATAAAGTATCCAATTTTAAAGTATAATTGCTGCGAGGATTTCACTCAACACCTTTAGCAAGTCATAGTGACATTTTGAAAACTCCCAAGAGAGTTGATGCAACTTTTTATTGGCTTCACATGCATACAAATTTGTATAATTTTGTGCATAATACATAATTTTCCAAGAACCAAAGCAACCACATCAATATCAACTCGACTATTATTGTCACTACTAGTTCCAACACTGGTTTTGCAAGACATTTTGATGGACTTCCTAATAGGACATCCTATTTATAATGGGCATACACCAATTTTGGTAGTCATTAATCATTTAATTAATTTTTTTTATTTGGATCTTTACCTTCACGCTATAATACAGCCAAATTTATTGACCTTTTCTCCAATATGGTTATTTGTCTCCGTGGATTTCTAGATACTATTACGTTAGATTGATATATAACTTCTTAAGCAATTGCATCATGTGGTTCAACTCTCCCTTATAGCACAACATATCACCCACAAATTGACAATCAAACATGAACTCTAAACCATTGTTTTGAGCAATATTTGTGGGTTACACATTCAAAAGACCAAAATTATAGTTTAAATATTTGAGATGGGCAAAATTATATTATAACACCAACTATCATTCAACAATACTAATGACTCCCAATCAAGCTTTATATGGTCTAATACCTACCACCATTCATTCTTATATACATGGCAGTTCACCAATTAAAAGGTTGGATGCAGCCCTTACTGACCATAAAGTTTTAATTAAAATGGTTGAACATAAAATATAAACAACTCAACATAGAATGAAAATAATGGCTGATGTCCATAGAAGAGATGTCATATTTGCAAAAGATGAATGGATTACGATCAATTTACGGCTATATCACCAAATTTCATGAACCAAGAAACAAAACAACAAGTGATCAAAGAAATTATGTGGTTTATTATGCATATCAATGGTTATTAGCTCGATGGCATATCAATTGATCTTACCACCAAGTTTTCTGATTCGTCCAATATTTTATTTTCCAGTTCTCAAAACATGTAAAGGGTGAATACCATGAAAAGGGTGACAATTACCGGAAGCCATTTTAATCTCAAGATATATTAAAAAAATGTTTAAAAAATAATAGACTTTAATTGAATGATCGACTGTATTAGAAGAAGAAGCCACTTGGGAGGATTTTCCATTATTATGTAAATCATATCCATCCCTCAAACTTGAGAACAAGATTGTTTTAAAAATAGTGAGGATGCTACAAAGTTGCCCATAACTCCGGAACAAGAAACAGTGAAAGCTTTAAATGATACATGATTAGATAAGAAGGAGAAGGATTCAGATGAATGCACACAAGTTGAAGAGAAAGGAGATGAAGTATTTGGGAAGCTCAGGCAAGCAAGAATGGAGTGCAAATCAACCTGCCTAAAAGACTACATACAATAGAGATTATATAAGCTTATATTATATGATCTAATATTGCAAGCACGTTTGTATTCGATTTAACCAGATAACAAAATCTTTAGGAGGTTATAAAAATGATTATGCAACCTGGTTCATGTGGAGAATAGGAAAGCATCTGTATTTTTCCCTTTCATCCATCTCATCAAAAGATTCCTTCCTCTTCCGTATGCTTAAGGATGGATTGTATGTAAAACTTGAAGTTTAGATGTTAGATATATAAATACAAAAGAATTGAGCGGTATGTACGTAAATCTTATTAATTTATTGAATGGTTGGAAGATTTTTTGCTGATATATTTTAATCAACTTTATAAAAATTTTATGGATGAACTAAACTTGGAGGCCATCTTAGAATGTCACCTTAATTGTGACCTGAGGATTGTTCTCTCTTACCACTTTACTTAATGGAGAACATATCCACAAACTCTTTATTGGCATGGCATCAGTGCGGAGGCCACAAGCTAGCTTAACATGGCATTTATTCTAGTTTAATAAGCATTTATTCTAATGCGTTTCTTAATTAACAAAACAATAGGTATTGTTCTTCACCCTTTTCCACCGTTAATATTTAGGAAGATCTAAATGCATACCACTCCATTCTTATTTGATTGCATACCTAACACCTAAACTATAATTTGTACATATATTCCACCCTACCTATGCATTAAAAGATGCATTTCACTTTTTGTTAAAATAGTAGTATTTTTTTGTTGTATGAAATATTTTGTTGGTGTGAATGTAAAAAGCAAAGTCTAAGGGTTAGATATGTATATACATATGAATTGGTTGGTATGTATGTAAATGCCCGACAAAAGAAGATTAAGGGTCTTTTCTCAGTTTTGCAGCTGCAGCTGCGTTGTCCCAAGAAGCAGCTGCGGGGAAGCAGTTGTGGGGAAGCTGGCTGTCTGTTTGGTTCAGCTGCGTGAAAACAGCTCCGAGACAGTTTTTTCTGTACAAATGACCATTTTGCCCAATTCAATAAAACTGTGTAAAACATAATATAAAATAATATCTTTACTAACCAAATTTAAATAATAAATTTACATTAATTAATAATTAAATAGTAATTATTTATATGTTTATCACATAATAAAAAAACATAAAAAAATATTTATAAATAATTAATTAATCATTAAATATTAATATATAAATCCATCTAATTATAATTAAATTAAAAATATATGAATTTTAAGCATTACTTATTAATAACTTAACAAAATTAACAAAATTAAAATCGCAATCCCTCCATCCCAATTTTGCTCAGAATCATGGCCTTCGGCAGCGATGAAGCAGAAGATGGAAGAAGCAGCAGTTGGCTTTGGCTCTTCGGTCGAAGGTGGAAGGAGGAGTCGACAGCTTTGGCACTTCGGTCGAAGGTGGAAGGAGTAGCGCGGCGCGGCACTGTGCTTCGCGAGAGATCAGGAGAAGAGGACGGGCGGGGAAGCGAGACGAGGATCTAGGGCAGAGATCAGCTTCGCGAGGTGGCGCAGAAGAGGAAACATCGCCCTTAACGCGGGCCGCTGGGTCGATCCCGCTGCCGGCTTTTCGCCAAATTCACGGCCCGGGCGAGCGGGACGCCGAAACAAACGAAAAAACTGCTCGCTAATTCGCGGCACGGTGCAGCGCCGCAGGGATACCGCCGAACCAAACAGACCCTAAGAGTTTTGTTACAAGTCACTATATGTGAAAATGAAGAATTGTAAAAAAGAAATTGCTATTTGTTCATTATAGATTTATGAGACACCCAAAATTCTAATAGGTCAAGTCTAACTCGATCAATTTGTAGAGGGGATCCATGGGTCAGTTCATGATAGATTGGATCACGCATGCTAACCCATGAAGCTAACTAATCATTGGTCAATTTTCATGAGGATTCCAGCTAAGTTGGTAGCTCAATGTGGCTTGAGGGAGGTGTTCTGTCGGCTCACCTACTTGCCCCCAATCCACGACTCCTCGTGGCATGCCAAAAGCAGCCCAGGAGTTCGTCGACGACAAGATCAAGATGTTTGCCTAATTGACAGTGATAATCCTATCTGGCATCAGCTATCCAACACTGGACAATCAATAATTCTCCTACTTGACACTCTATCTATCAGTCGAATAACAAGCCAGTTATAAGAATCATTAGATATGTTATGACACCAAGCAAGTTATGATTACTATTAGGATGGTGCGCAAGTTTAATGGCATTATGTATATTTCTGTACATATGTTATCTTGTCTTACATATTACATGCATATGTTATACTTTTCAATTATGTACCAAGCAATCAAAAGCCCGAGAAGAGGATGCTTGCAACCAAGCATAGTTGCATCTTACTAAAATATTTTTAGTAGATCCTTTCATGCCTCTCTTTCTACTTTTCTAGTGTCCTAATTTGGGTGACATGCGTCCCGAAAAATTTATGAGGATGAGTAGGGCTGTCAAAATGGCTCGTTGTTTGCGAACAGCTCATGTTCGACTCGTTAAGAAGCTCGTGTTTGGCTCGTTAATTTTGTTTGATAAGTTAACAAGCCAAACAGGAACTAAGATGTGTTCGTTCATGTTCGGCTCGTTTTGGCTCGAAATACTACTCATCAAGTTTATATATATATATATATATATATATATATATA